>JAFVLL020021361.1:0-17624 GCA_021397915.2 Tor tambroides
GACCCTTGAGCAAGGCACCGAACCCCCAACTGCTCCCCGGGCGCCACAGCATTGGCTGCCCACTGCTCTGGGTGTATGTTCACTACTGTGTGCATCCACTTGGATGGGTTAAATGCAGAGCGCAAATTCCGAGTATGGGTCACCATACTTGGCCACACACCACTTCCCTTTGTGAAATCCAGTAACATGCTACATAAAGTTCATGATGTTTTGGGTTAAGGTTTTAATCATTTTCCATTAATCCTGTCATAGAGACGAAAATTTACCATTGAGTGCAGCCCGAGTGGGAAAAAGCACTCATTTCTGACAGAGAGCTCAAAGATCGCACAGTACCTCCTGAACCTCTGCTCAGCCCAGCACAAGTTTCACAGTGAGATGACCTCTCGTCAGCTGACCTACTGTTTAGCCTCAGGTGTGTAGAATTATTTCTATATACAGAGCCATTTGACGATGAATATACAGTTTTTTCATAACAAATTATATATTTGTCTTTTCCAATGAGCATGTTATGCTTCAGTGGACTCAAGAGTTTTTTTTTTTTAGTTCATTTTTATTAGCTACATTGTTTTTATTAGTTTGCCATTTTCATCAGACACAAAGATTTGTTTGTTTGTCAACTTGTAGTTAGTTATTTCTGTTATATTTCATCCTAGATGACAGCATGGCAAAATATACATCAATATGCCGTGCTCGACACAATCAGATAAAAAGGCTGTCTTGCTCTGAGATTGTGCTTAACAATATTGGTTTGAATGCACTACCGAATGACTCCATGAGCAAGTCTTGCGATGACCTGTCAGCAAAGTTCGGAGTTCGGATTCAGCAACAGAATGAAGTAAATTACATTCCTGAACCAAGAACCCCAAGTGAACTGAAAGACCAGAGCCGAAGCAGCAGGTGTGTCAATGGATCTGCTCTGCACGTCATTCAAATCACAATTCAAAACTGAATATCTATCATATCGTGTTGATCGCTCTTGCCTGCAGCCCTCCAGAAACTTTCAGTCCTCCAGTCTATCGCATCATGTCCAATGTCTCTTTGCAAAAGCAGGACTCCGAGGTTCATTCCACCACCTCGTCTATAAGAGGTAAACCGTGAAACTCTAAAGTTTCTCTCTGGTTTTAATTTTAAAGTTTGACTTTGACTTTTAATGATCAGCTGATATTTCTATGATAATGATATTTCTAATATTTGCAATGCAGATATTTAACTGCCATGTTCTTAGAAACTCCAGGAATATTTTAATACAAGTTGATAGCTACTTCATGACTTAATCTTATCGGAACTGATTATAAACAACATTTCAACTCAATAACATTTTTCAAACATAAAAACAATTAAGTCATTCTCAATATAACATGATAAAGTGGATATGTAATTTGAATTATTTATTATATTTTATTTTTTAAATAATCTATTTTTATTTCTTTTTTAGTGGACACACCCACAAGAACAACCCCAGAGAGAGAAATCATCTGTGTTACTTTAAAGAAAGACCCAAAACTTGGTTTCGGTGAGTGAAAATAAATATGCATCTTTTATATGATGTTAAGCCTTTGCAGTAATCTTGCTCCAGAATGCTGTTGTATCATTCTTGATGAAAAGGTTTTGTAATAGTCGGAGAGGACAACACAGGGAAGTTAGATCTGGGAATTTTCATAGCATCCATTGTTCCTGACGGGCCAGCTGATAGGGATGGCAGAATCAGACCCGGTAAAATCCTGAACATTTTTCCTCTTTAATGCCAAAAAAGAGAAAACAGATGTTCAGTTTCTTTTGTTCGTGTTTAGGTGGTCGGCTGATCTCTCTGAATAAGATCAGTCTAGAGGGGGTGACATTTAGTATAGCTGCTGCCATACTGCAGAGCAGCCCAGATGAAGTGGAGCTCATAGTGTCCCAACCCAAACGTATGTCTTCATATTGTACCAATTAATTACATATTTCTCATGAGCTGATAAAGTGTGTACTTTTTTAATATTAAAAATACATTCTCCTATGCCAGCAGTAAGACATTACTGTATATCTGTATTTTTGCAATTACTTTACATTTGGTGATAGGGATTACACATTTATCTTAAGGATGAAAATTGACAAAACTAACGACTGTCAGGTAAAATGTTTTCATTTTTTGTTCTTGAGTAGAGGATCTCCGGGACAGTAAGACCTCACTGGCTACAAGTAATTTAGGGATGATGCTGGAAAGAGGCTTTGGCTCTCAAAGCACCCTGAGTGCAGAGTACAGACCTGTGATGGAGGAGCTGGAGGAGACCCTCTCCAACATCATGGCTCCTAAAATGGGCAAAAGGCTGCACATACCTGTGGTGCGGATTCTGGATATTCAGGTGTGATTTACAGTGATGTAGTTTGTCCAGTTGATTAAAAAACTTCTGACATGAATGAAAACTGACCAAAATATTTTATATTGTTCATCCTGTGCAGGATAGGATGTCTAATAATTCTTCCAGCTTCAGCTCAAAGCCAGGTGAAGTAATCTACATGGAGCTCAGAAAGATCAATAGCAGCTTGGGAATCAGTGTTGCTGTGAGTTTGTACTCTGTGTAGTGTTCATTTCAGTTTTCGAATCATAAAACATGCAGGATGATACTATTTTTAATGATTTTTAGGGGGGAATTAACACTAATGTACATCATGGAGGAATTTACATCAAAAGTGTGATACCAGGAGGAGCGGCAGATCAAGATGGAAGAATACAGATAGGTTAAGATCCATCATTACAATTATAAAACGTGATATTCAATTCAAAATGTTCTGTTAGTCAGACTTTTCCTAAAATGATGTTTTAAAGACCTAATTTTTGTAAGATGATGGTCACTAAGATGAAAGAAATCTCTTATGCTCCCCAAGACTGCATTTATTTGATCAAAAAAACCTGTAAAAACACTAATATTGTTAAATATTATTACAGTTTAAAAAAAATATTTTCTATTTTAATATAGTATATATTGGCTTTTATTTCTGTCATGGCAAAGCTGATTTTTCAGCAGCCATTACTCCTGTCTTCAGTGTCACATGATCTTTCAGAAATCATTCTAATATGCCAGTATCAATGCTGAAAACAGTTGTGCTGCTGAATATTTTTGTGAAAAAAAAAAAAAAAAAATTTAATATTGTTTGATGAACATCAAGAATTCAAGAATGCCATTTATTTGAAATAGAAATCTTTTGTAACATTTGAATTTTGTAACATTATGTACAATACTACTTTATAAATATACAATTTATAAATAGTAAAATGTCACTTTTGATCAATTTAATGCATCTTGCTGAATAAAATATTAATTTCTTTGAAAAACAACAAACCTTACTGACCCTAAACTTTCAACCAGTAGTGGTTTCATTTTTTTAGTGTGTTCTATACATATTTGTCATCTCCTTGACGATGTACAAACATGACTCCGATGTGTTCCTAACATGCAAATGAGCATGAATGTGCAATATCCTGACTGGTTGTGACGCATGATTGGTGTTGACAGTTCAATGAATTCTTGTATGTGTGACAGGTGACAGGCTGCTTGAGGTGGACGGCTGTAACCTGCGTGCCGTCACACACAGGCAGGCGGTAGAGTGCCTGAAGAGGACGGGGGAGGTACTGACATATGTTTGCTTTACTTCTGAGTGGTACAATCACAACCGTTTATGTCATTGCATATGATTGAGCCCACAGTATGAGACTAACACTCATGATTTGGATGTTATGTGAGACAGTTAACTTTTTCTTTTATATATATATTTTTTTTCATATTATTTAAAGTATTTATTTATTATTATTTATAGTATTATTAATATTATAGTATTATTAATATTTTGAATTAGCTCTTATATTTACAGTTTTCATTTTAATTTTAGTTTTTTTTTTTAAATTAATTTCTTTATTTTGTTATTTTCATTAGTTTTGTGTTTTATATTTCTTTTTAATTTTATTTTAGTTTTAGTAATTTTAGTATTTCATGTTATTTTATTTTAGTTGGCTGCCAAGGCAGCATTTCTAATTTTAGTAGTTTTTAATTTTAATGAAAAATATAATAATTAACAAAAACAGTTTTTAATAGCTTTAGTTTTAGGTAGCAGTAACAATAAAGCTTAGAGGCCGAATGAAGCGAAGGCTTATACAGCTGACAAGCATTTTGACATGCGAGTCAGTTCAATCTTGCATTAAATTAGTTTTTGTGAACAGTTAAAGAGCAGTTACTTTCATTTAATCTTAGCTGACATTTTGAGAAGTAACTCCTGTAAGATGTGAACTCTAGCACAAGGGCAAGCCAAAGGTCACATTATGTCTGAAGGGCCTTTGCTCCTCTCTTCAGCATGACAGTTGCTTTAGGACAACAACAGCAGCGACCCTTGTGTCTTACGGGTTCTCAGATAGCACAAAAGAAAGATCTAAAGTGACACTCGGTTGTGAAAGCATATGTGTTGGTCGTTATTTTTGTCTGGGCTAATAAGATTTTCTGGGATATGACGCTGAGCCCTGCGTCGTCATACTGACACACTAGTACACTTAAGCTGACCAGCCACAAGATCTTCAGCCACACGCACTGGTTAGGTAACAGGACTTGTGTTAAGCAGACTGATGGCTTGAGTATGTTCACTTGGGTGTGCCGCCGATACGATAAAATAAGAAGACATGTTGCTTTAATGACTGTTATTTTCAGGTGGTGAGTCTGGTTCTGGAACGAGAGCCTCCAGTGGTGTTGGACACTTATAGTGCCTCATCCACGTTGGAGAGACAGAGATCTCCTTCACCCCTCAGTGCGCAGAGCACGCCCACCCCCCTGAGGAGAGATGTGACCATGGAAACGCCCTTGTCCGTCAGGGCCAAGGACTTCAGCTTTGTGTCAGATGGTGAGACGGGGATCAGAGAAAGGGAAAAAACACTGCAAAACATTTCAACTGAATCAGACAGCGACACTGTGCTAGCTGCCAGACCCATGTAACTCAAAGACCCAACCAAATTTAGAGCTTGTCCAGAGGAACATTATTTTTTATGTATATGTTACATCATAGTTACATTTTTGCAGTGGCGTATGTTTTGCATCAAATTTGACAGTTAGAATCGCTTTTGCAAAATTTTGTTTATTTTAAATGGATAACACATCCAAAAATGAAAATTCTTTCATCATTTACTCCATTTGGTAATCGAATCATTCAGACTGGCTTTGTGAACTGGATGGACTGATTTATTAAAAATGTCCAATTCGGAATAGTCATTTTGGAGTACTTATTCACTTTTATAATATTAAATAGTGGCCAGGATATGCTGCAATTATCCCAATTTTTTTTTGGATGAACTCTCCTTTAACTGTTACATGTAACTGATTTTAATGTGTGTGAGTCTAGACTGATTTTAAACTACAAATTGAGAGAGTTCTGCTCTTTCTTTGTAGCAGGTAATATCCTGGAGGTGACACTACAGGAGAGTCTCAGTAGCCTGGGGTTCAGTTTCATCATATCTGAGCTGAGTCCGGATGAGGGCAGCATGGTATATATTAAGAGCCTTTCTTCTGGTCAGCCTGCAGGGGACTGTGGGCTTCTGAAGGAGGGAGACATAATCCTGGCTGTCAATGGAGAACCTGTCAGAGGCCTCTCCTATGAGGTAAAAGATGTATTTTTTATATTCAGCATTCCAAGACCAGATACATCAAAGCAGAGTGAGAGAAAAGTAACTGATATAAGTACTAAGATTATGTATTTGTATACAAATATTTACAGTGCCTTGCAGAAGTATTCAAACCCCTTCATTTTTTTCACGTTTTTGTTTGATGCGACAAGCTTTGCTCATCAGCATTTGGCAATTATCTGCCATTCTTCACCTCACCTGTTCACCTCTCAAGCTCTGTCGGGTTGGATGGGGGCAGATACACATTTTCAGGTTTCTCCAGAAATATCTGATTGGGTTCAAGGCCAGGCTGTGACTGGGCCACTCAAGGACATTCACAGAGTTGCCTATAAGCCACTCTTGCTGTGTGCTTAGGGTCATTGTCCTGTTGGAAGGTGAACCTTCTACCCAGTCTAAGGTTCTGAATGCCTTGGATTGGGTTTTCATTAAGGCTATCTGTATATTTTGCCGCATTGAGCTTGTCTTCTACTCTGATGAGTCCCTCAGTCCCTGCCGCTGAAAAACAGCCCCACAGCATGTGGCTGCTACCACCACACTTTACTTTTGGGCTGGTACTCTGCAGGTGATGAGCAGAGCTGGTTTCCTTCAAAAGTGATGCTTAGAATTGAGGTTCACCAGACCAGAGAATCTCATTTCTCAGAGTCTAAGGGTCCTTTAGGTGCTTTTTTGCAAATTCCAAGTCGGTTTTTGTGTGTCTTCACTGAGGAGAAGATTGAGTCTGGCCACACTGACATAAAGCCCAGATTGGTGGAGTGTTGCAGTAATGTTTGTCCTTCTGTAGGTTTCTCTCATCTGCATAAATGATCATGGAGCTCAACTAGAGTGACCATCAGCTTCCTGGTCACCAGTCTAGACAAGGCCCTTCTCCATCAGTTGCTCAGTTTGGCCAAGAGGCCAAGCTCTAAGAAGAGTTCTAGTCATTCCAAATGTCTTCCATTATGGATAACGGAGGCTGCGTGATTCTGTGAACCTTCAATGCAGCAGAATTTTTTCTGAACTCTTCCCCAGATGTGTGGTTTGATGCAATCCTGTTTCTGAGCTCTACAGACAGTTCTTTTGGCAGGTCTTGGTTTTTCCTCTGATATGCATTTTCAGCTGTTAGACCTTTTATTAAGTCATGTGCGCCTTTCCAAATCATACCCATTCAATTGAATTTGCCACAGGTTAACTTCACTTGAAGTGTAGTAACATCTACAAGCAATATGAATGCTCCTGAGCTAAATTTCAACTGTCCCAGATAAGGGTTTGAATACTTATGCAATGGAATCATTTATATTTTTTATGTATAATAAATTTGCAAAGATGTTAAAAACCTGTTATTTGCTTTGTCATTATGGTGTGTGGAGTGTAGATTGTTGTGGAAAAAAAAGTTATTTAAAGTGGTTTAACATAAGGCTGCAACAACAAAACGTTAAAAAAAATGAAGGGGTTTGAATACTTCTGCAAGGCACTGTATTTGTACATTAACAATTCTGTTAATGTAATATGTTTACATCTTGCTAATATATTTGTATTTGTATATGTTAACCATCATATTTTACATATTACTGTTTTTACTTTATTTTTGATCAAATAAATGCAGCCTTGGTGAGCATTAGAGACTTTCAGAAACATTGGAAAAAAAAGACTCCAGACTTGACTTTTTTAGCAGTGTATGTCTTTCTATTACCACAGGAAGTTCTGTATCTCCTCCAAACATTTCCATCTGAGATCAGGCTGTCAATCTGCAGACCCTCACAGGATGAACATACAGATATTGAGACCTTTCTGGTAACATCCTTTCTCTACATGATTGACTCTAAATTTGACATGTTTTTTCTCAAACTCACATCCTTTTTTGATAGGGTGCTGACACACTTCCAACACGTGCATTGAGATCCAGGTCTCTAGACTTGCACGCAAGGACTGTCACCCCAGACTTCAGTGAACTCCTCAAGAAGCGGGCGATAGAGATGGGTCTAAAGAAAGAAGTTTCCCCAGAGAAAACCCAGGAGATCACACTAACCCAACAGAAACCAGATACTGAGCTGGTGGATATGAATACATCAGCCCCTCCACCCCTACCTCCACGTCCATCCTCAGGTGAAGCTGGAGCACCAAAACCTCATGCCATAATGGGGGAGGGGCATGAGAACAAAGCTCCACCTCCAACTCCTCCCCCAACACCAAGCACTGTTAAAGTGACAACAGCCAACCCAGCACCAACTCCAGCAGCCCCTGAAACAGCCATTGCACCCCATCAACAAGAGTCAAAAGATGATACCATCTCAACCAACCATGTCTCAGCTTGTACCAGGTAAAGGCCTGTATATATGTGATATAATCTATAAAATGATCAATATGTTCCTAACATTAAATGTAAATGTGTCATGTAATAATGAAAGAAATTTTCTTTTTGGTTTTGAGAATATATTGCTTGAGATACAATCAATACCATTCAAAAGTTTGGAGTGTGTAAGATTTTTTTTATATTTTAAAAAAATGAGTTTCTTCTGCTCACTAAGGCTGCATTTATTTGATCAGAAATACAGTAAAAACCGTAATATTGTGAAATATTATTACAATTTAAAGTAACTACTTTCTATTTTAATATGTGTTAAAATGTAATTTATTTCTCTGGTGGCAAAGCTGAATTTTCAGCAGCCATTACTCCAGTCTTCAGTGTCACATGATCCTTCTGAAATCATTCTAATATGCTGATTTGGTGTTTCTTCACTGCTTAATACAAGAAAATGTGACTTAAATATGTCACAAATATTAACTTCTTGCTATCACAGTCATACAACTGAAGGTGTGGAAGAGAGCATGACAAGTTTCACAGCTAATGGACTGACTGTCATAGCCGATGAGGAATACTTGACCATCACCACCACGGCACCCTCTCCTCCAAGCAGCAGCATTGCTGTCTCCAATGAACTGCCCCCTCCACCGGCCCTTTCTCCATCACTGTTAAGCACACCTCCATCCTACCAGCAAGCAACTCAAGTGTCATCCCCAGTGAAACCTCTTGCCCAGTTCACCACCCCCTTAGCCAGCAACAACAACGGCTGGGACGATGATGAAGAAGAGGAGGATGATGAAGATCCCAGAAGGGTAAAGTCTGATTGCATTTGCCTATAGATGTACAAGCCCTTAGATTAGCATAAATTTCAGGGCATAGCATAAAATTCACTACCTACTTAATTAATTTATTGAAATCCTGTCTTAAAGCATATATTTAGGATGGTTTTCACTTGATTTTATTCATGTTTGCATGCTTGTTTACTTGTTCTTCTGTTTTCTGTGTAAGCACTTTGAGAAGCTTGCTTTATAGGATAAAGCTCTAAAGTGTAGTATTATTATTATTATTATTATTATTATTATTATTATTTAATGCTGGTCTAGCTGGTGGGCTAGGATAGCCATGTTGTTCACCATCTCTTTTCTTTATCTTTTAGGACATGTTGAAGGAGTTTGAACTGACTGTCTCACTGACCAAATCATGGTGTGGCAGTTTTGGTTTTACAATAACCAGGAGTAAACTGGACAACTGCTTTTATGTCCAGGAGGTCCTGGATAATCCAGCTAAAGCAGATGGCAGACTGAGGGCAGGAGACAGGCTAGTCATGGTACAGCTTTTCCCACCATTAGTTGTGCAGTCATGACCATCCCTTTTTGAAAATTTCATAAGATTTGATTTGATTGTCAGTGATTTGAATTGGCATTATCTCCAGGTAAACGGTCACAATGTAACCAACGTGACAGATGACGTGGCTATTAGCATCCTCAGGTCCTCCTCTAAAAGACTGCACATGGTGCTGGGCAGAGCTGTGCAAAATCTTCTCCCTCCGCCACCTCCTGACACCCTCCAGGACATTGTCATACCCAAGACTCCATCTGGACAACTGGGTGAGGAGATGCTTTATAGCATATGTATAACAAAAACATTTCATATTCAATTCAAAATGATGATCCTTTTGCATTTGTCTATGCAGGTATCAAGCTAACAGGGGGAATTGGCAGCAAGTGGCAGGGAATTTATGTCCAGGAGATGGTGCCAAACTCCCCTGCTAGTGAAGAGGGCAGCATCCAGCCCAATGACAAGATTGTTTATATATGTGGGAAATGCACCCTGGGAATGACGCTGGAGGATGCTGTGAAAGTGTGTGAGAGTGCCCCGCGCAAAGTCAGATTCAAAGCCATGAGGTGAGATTGGAGAATAATTAAGTTTAAACGTTAATTAACATCAGTTTTTGCCTTTGTAACTTTTTATTAAATGTTTTCTCTTTGTTTCAGAGATGATCAACCAGTGATACCAGTAGATAAATGGAATGGTACGTTTGAGCCGAATTACAGTAATAATTGGTTTAATCATAATCTATACAGAATAGGGGGTTGTAATTGTGTTTAATGTTTATTTGTTCACTTTGAGAGTGTGTTTGTTGCTGTTATTGAGTCTTGTGATTATATGGAGTTACACAGAGACTTTAACCTTCCCATGGGCCAGTTAACTGCTCTGGCTGTCAGTGGGATGTGTTTTTTCTTGCTCTGGGCATGTGAAGGCTCCGGCTGGGCTGCAGAGGGCAGTCATGATCGACGTGTTTCAGTCTAGTCTGAAGTGACAGAAATGAGGCAGAGAAGTGCTCCAGTGATTTTCCAGAGCAGCCTAGGCTTTCATAGCACGCTTCACTGGACATCACGTCATTTTAAGCGGAGTGTCAACTCTTGTTAGACAGCATTACCCACTGTGTCAGTCCTGAATAATATTTGATTATTTTTTATTTCAGTCACGAATTTTGAATTTTTACGCTTGATATGTACAGTGGAATTAATACAAAAAGTGTTAATTAAATTGTGTTAAATTAATTCATACACAAATATTTTCTCAAAAAATGTTATTGGTGCTTGCCTGTGCAAAACTTGTTGCCATGATGCTAGGTTGTTGATGGTGGTTGTGGGGAACTAGTTATTTTATTAAACGAGCCTGAGTATTAAAAAATAATAATATATAGATAGAATTTAAAAATTGTGTAATATTTTCTTACAAATGTAAAATGAAGGAAATTTTGATTTATGGATTACCTTATGTAAAACTAATTATTATTATTAAATTTTTCACATATGTCAGTAGGAGTTTATTGAAAAAAAATCTTATTGGTCTATGAAGTGTATATGTGACCCTGGATAACAAAACCAGTCATAAGGGTCAATTTTTCGAAATTGAGATTTATACATCATCTGCTGAATAAATAAGCTTTCCATTGATGTATGGTTTGTTAGGATAGGACAATATTTGACTGAGATACAACTATTTGAAAATCTGGAATCTGAGGGTGCAAAAAAAGTCAAAATACTGAGAAAATCGCCTTTAAAGTTGTTTAAATGAAGTTCTCAGCAATGCATTTTACTAATCAAAAATTAAGTTTTGATATATTTACGGTAGGAAATTTACAAAATATCTTCATGGAACATGATCTTTACTTAATATCCTAATGATTTTTGGCATAAAAGAAAAATTGATCATTTTGACCCACACAATGTATTTTTGGCTATTGCTACAAATATACCCGTGCAACATAAGACTGGTTTTGTGGTCCAGGGTCACATATAGATTTTTTTTTAGTACAAATGTAGATTTCTGGAGTCACATGTTTAAAACCACAAACATCTTCTTTTTATCCTTTACCATTTTTCATCTTCAGGTTTATTTGAATGGAAGGAGAAAAAAGTCTTCCCTCGCCTCGAAGAGCCTGTGTCCCCTGACGTGGAGGCGGCTCCTACCGATGGTAAAGCCTTTGGTTTCCTGTGTCTCTGTTGTCTGGGAGTTGTGGCATTAGATCTGTGCTGACAGACATGGCATGTCCTGCTCAGAGGGCAGCGGGTGCAGGATTAATTATTAGCAAGGAACATGGCCTCCTCTGGCCGATCAAAGTGAGCTTTCGTTGTGTCTGACGAATAAAGGCCAGCTGATCTAGTGGGCATCCGGGTTGCTAGGAGATCGCTAGCCAGGAGGTCCAAAAGAGCTTGAAAAGGCGAGCATAGTTTACCTACAGTAGCACGGAGCAGGTCATCAACACATCTCCCCCCGAAATGGCAGCAGAGGAGGGAGACAATCGTGAGTTTGGGAATTGTTTTAAATTGCTGTGAACTTGGTTTCTCATTTAGCAGGCAGAATAAGATGTGATGTGATGCTTGGATTGATTTTGTCTTCATGCTTGACTAACTTTGTAAATTGAATCCGTTTGATGAACCATTCAGTGTAAATGGTCCTGCTTTGTTAAAGAACTAAAATTTCTTTTGGTTGTAGAATTTTTTTGTTGTTGTTGACACAAAATCTTTCTCTCATTTCTGTTACAGTTAAACCTGTCACTGACAGTGCCATGCAATTGAAGAAAAGGCTGTCTGTCACATCAGAGCAGGAGGTAATTGTCCCTCGGCCTTGTTTTAGGCTGATGACATAGGCTGCAACATGACTCTTGCTTTGTAATCTATGTCATTCACCTCTAAATACCTTTGTTATCATCAGCAACACTATTAATTCATTAATATTACACTATTCAAACAGCAATCATTTAAACCTTTCCTACAAAATGAGAGTAGATGCTTGTTCAGACAGGACTTGCATGTCTGGACCAGTGACCAAATGCACTCATTTTCACTCTCTTTTTCATTTAGCTATTGGTGACATTCACACATTTACAGTCCAAATAGTAAATAAGTTAGCAGTTTTGAACAAAGTATGCTCTTGAATGTGTTAAATGCATGTAAAAATAGCACACAATGTCATGCTGGATAAAAATGTCTTTAAAATCTATGCATTAATCTTTAAATTGATCAAAAGAGACAGAAGACATTTATAGTGTTACACAAATATCTATTCATTCTATTCATGAAAGAATCATGAAAAAGTTATCATGGTTTCCACAAAAATATTAAGCAGCACAACTGTTTTCAACATAGATAATGATAAGAAATGTTTCTTGAGCAACAAATCAGCATATTATGATTTCTGAAGGATCGTGTGACACTGATGGCTATAGAAATGGCTGCTGAAAATTCAGCTTTTCCACTACGAGAGTAAGTTACATTTTAATGTATAAAATAACATTTTTTTAAATAATATTTCACAATATTACTGATCAAATAAATGCAGTCTTGGTAAGCATAAGTGACTTCTTTTTAAAAACATTAAAAACATCTTACCGACCCCAAACTTTTGAACTACTGAACTACTGAAAATTGACTCATCTGATTTAAGATGAAATTTGAAGGTTCAAATGGATCTGATTTCATCACAGTCAGTCTTAATGATTGGATTTGAAAGTTAAAAGTGAAAGTGACGTGACATACGGTCAAGTATGGTGACCCATACTCGGAATTTGTGCTCTGCAATTAACCCATCCAAAGTGCACACACACACCGTGAACATACACCCGGAGCAGTGGGCAGCCATTTGTGCTGTGGCACCCAGGGAGCAGTTGGGGGATCGGTACCTTGCTCAAGGGCACCTCAGTCGTGGTATTAAGGGTAGAGAGAGCGCTGTACATTCACTCCCCACCTACAATCCCTGCTGGCCCGAGACTCGGAACTTGCAACCTTTGGATTACGAGTCCGACTCTCTAACCATTAGGCCACGACTTCCCCAATTTGAAAGCCAAATTGGGCCAGATTTACTTAACAGGGCAAATTAGTGCTAGAGCATAATTCCATAAAAGCGCCGATGGGAGGGGAAAATTCTGCGTGTGATTTACTGACAATACGCATATTAAAGAACACAGACGCAGCCAGATCATTTCCATAATGACCAGCGCAATCTACCAAGAGCAGCACAAATTACCGCCTGCTTTAAGACATGCTTTTTTTTTGAGTATTAAATAATGGCGCAAATACAATTAATTTGACGAGCGCAAACGTTAGTAATACTCTCCTCCCATAAATTTTGCGTCTGAAAGGGAAACTCCTACAAATGCATATTCAATAAGGTCAGGCAGAAAAATAACTGTGTCCACGCCTTTTCAGCACTAATTCTTCACTGCGTGTCTTTAGTAAATCCTGATACTATTTTAACGCCAAAAGACGATTTGCACTGGTTAGTAAATCTGGCACTATGTCTCTTGTCTGTAGAGCTGTATCCTCCAGGTGGAGTTCACCAAGCCTGAGAAAGGTGGGCTGGGCTTTGCTCTGGTGGGCGGGGTCAATGGGAGCACACTGAGAGTGAAGGATATTTGTTGTGGGGGTGTGGCCGAGCAGGACGGTCGTCTCCGAGTGGGTGACATTCTTTTGGAGGTATGTGCAAATCATTTGGTCAGTGATTTTTTTTTTTTATTGATAAACCATATAGGAGGTGTACCAGATCTGTGTATGTTGTGCAGGTGAATGGCATCATTGTATCAGGACTGAGCCACGGTAAAGTTGTGGATATTTTGCGGAAGGCAGAGGGCACGGTTCAGCTGACGGTATGTAGGGACATCCTGCCCATGTCAACCTGCTCTGGTTCCAGCTCCCCTGCTGAGGCCTCTCAGGAATTCAACACATCAAATTCTGCAGGTCAGCAAGCCTTATACTTATACAAGTACACCCTGCTTTGTGGCTCCCTCTGCATTATCCCTCATCTGTTATGTCAGAGTGATTGCATCATTTATCACTCAACATTTATCATTCAACTAAAAAAAATGATACTAATATAACTAATGTACAGACTGATGGATGAATATATAGGCCAATTAATACCAATAGCATTCTCAGTAATAAAGTTTTTGTTTTGATCTTTTTTTTTTATTATTAGTTCCTTTTTTGACAATTTTAACTAAATATTGAGTAAAAATATACACTACCGTTCATAAGTTTTGGGGTCAGTAAGATTTTTTTTTTTTTTTTTTTTTTTTTTTTTGAGAGAGAGAAATTATTACATTTATTGAGCAAGGATGCATTAAACTGATCAAAAGTGACAGTAAAGACATTTATACTGTTACAGAAGAGTTCTATTTCAAATATATGCTGTTCTTTTTAACTTTCTATTTATCAAAGAATCCAGAAATAAAATAATCATAATTTCCACAATAATATTAAGCAGTTTTCAACACTGATAATAATAATAATAAATGTTTCTTGACCAGCAAATCAGCATATTAGAATGATTTCTGTAGGATCATGTGACCCTGAAGACTTGAGCAATGGTGGCATGACAGGAATAAATTATATTTTAAAATAGAAAAAGTTACTTTTAAATTGTAATAAAATTTCACATTGTTTTTGTAAACATATAATTTGTCATTATATTATGTATATTGCTATTATGTACAGTTTAACACATTTAGTGTCATCAATTATGATTGTTTTTCAAATGTGATAAAAAAATTTTTTTTAAATAATTTTGATTTTGATATATGCAATTCATTTGATTAGTTCAATTAATTGATTACTCAATCATGTTATTAATTCTGTTTGATTTTTTTTTACATCACATTTAAAATGCCCATTTTGACAACTCTAATATACTGGCATTATATTGGTCACCCTTTCTAGACCTCTTCGTCAACACAACCTTAAAAAGCTATATTGTTCAAACGCTAGGACTGATACTTGTTAGAAACTGACATATTAGTTCTACTGTTTTAATTGTCCTCTCCTGCTGTAATACTTCATTTGCAGATATTACAGCACGCACAGAAACACATGCAGATCATGTGTCTTTCCAGACCTCAGAATGTCCTGGTCTTGCAGGGGAATGTGAGCAGGTATAATTTTTTTTTTTTTTCCACTATCATTTACATTGAACTTGTAAATTAGAATACTGAGATGACAACTTTCTCCAGTGAATTGAAAGCCCTTCCCAGAACAGATTAGCAGACAAAAAGCTAATCTAATAAGTGACAAGTTCCAGCACCTAGAAAGGTTCACCATGAAATTAATTAGCACCGCCTCCAATTTCTCTTAGAGGAAACCGCTGAAACTCAGATGACAGTGAGGGTGTCTCGAGCAGAGTTAACTCATCACCTGTCTCCTCTTTCTTTCTCTTTCTCCTTTTTCTGTCGATCTCTTGCCTGTAGGAAAGTCGAAACTGTACACCTACCTGTCAGAGGTGTTGTCCATCTCTGGGAGTCACAGACATGCTGCAGGAAAGGTGAGTGTCACTGAATTCCCATATTTTTTTTCTCACATTTTTGTTGATGCCACTGCTATATTACATTCGGCATCAAGAGTGGTTGCGAGTGTATTGTACAGTTTGAGACCTGAAAGTTTGTTCTGAATGAACTAAAACCACAAAAAAGTGTCTATTTATCCATAAATCTGACATGTTTTGTGACTGCACATTAACCAGGTCATAAGGACTGAATTTCATTGCAGTTGTTTTGTTTTGTTTCTGTTTGTTTGTTTTTTTAAACATCATCTCTCAAAAGGAATCACCACAGGGAGGCACTAAAGAGTCATAAATGAAATACAGGCCCAATAATCACAACTTTGGCTTCTAGTTAGGCTGGCCTACAAGCCACACTTGTTATAGTACGTAGCACTTGCAATTAGCAGCTTTTTTACATTTTAGGTGGAAAAATCACAGGAAAATCAGCCTTGCATGATAACAGGCCCCGGAACGTAGCAATGTGGTCAAGGTCTCTGCTCATTCCTGCCCCGTACCCCCTTCAGGACAGACCCCCAGAAGCAGCATCTAGAAAAATCTGCCATGAAAACAGAGCATAGCCAATCAGACGGCTGGAGCAGTGATGAAGAAGAGGATGGTGATGATGATGACAATGCCTCTCAGCCATCTCTTCCAGAGACCGTTCCTCATACAGGTAAATGAAACTACATTATCTTCATATCTCATATTTTTCACCATCTAAGTAATGTAATTCTACAGTAATCCTAAAGTGATGTATTCTAGAGATCTGTGGCTTGTGTAGATCCTAAAATCACCTGAAAAGGACTTTATTACATTAAGGTCGACCAATTGTGTCAGAAGAGGAGCTTGCTAGGCTTGCAGTGATATCCCCGTCTAAGAATGGGCAGTACTTTGGCTCCAGGGTCAAAGTCCTCATCCAGGCCCTTGAACAGTTAGAAAAGCAAGATCTGATCAAAGAGTTTATGGTAAGTTCCTGTTGTTGACATCAATACAAACAACTATATTTTATTGCTTATTAATACAAGCAGACACAATCCAGTTTATTTTCTTGTAGTATTTTTCATATAAATCTGTAGTTTCTCTCTTTAATACTAATGTAGTGTCTATAATACACATTGAAGTATTTTGATGAAGAATGATAACTCAAGTGTGTTGATGAGAGAGCATGTGTGGCTCTTTTTTTAATAGGCTTTAGAGCATTTGAAACCCTCAGACAACTGCCTGTTTGGAAAAGCACCCGAAAACCGGGAGAAGAACAGATACAGAGATATCCTGCCCTGTAAGTTCCTCCCATAATCCATCACAAACCCGCTTTTAGTTAGAATTTTTATTGCCGTTTTACGGTTTGTAAGCCTCAGTTCTCATAAAAGAGATTTTTGGGTGTACATTTTCACACCATTTTGCAACCACATGGACCACACACTGTACATTGCCAGCAAACTCTAATTTCTTAGAATAAAAAAAACTGTATGCAGATTTTTACAGTAAAATGGTAAAAATCACTGTAAATAAAATAATATCCATATTTTCCTGTGTTGTTCACAGGATATACATACAATTGTAGTCGTACAATTTATTGGACTGAAATCTATGAATCTCCTGTTTAACTTTATATTTATTACACAGTGTTAATATATAATTATTTATTACATTCAAATGATTTGTTTGGCTACTACTAAAAAATACTAACTATATAATATATAATAACTATTGTAATTCACAAAATATACTGCAAATTCATACTAATATTTGCAGAGCAAAGAATATTTGTTCAGTTTTAGACAACAGCGAATGTGAGGAGAGGACTGAGTCCTGTATACATTTACCTGTAAACAGTGGAACACATGACACGGCAATTAAATGAAATGTAACCAATCCCTGGTTATT
>JAFVLL020021362.1:0-27501 GCA_021397915.2 Tor tambroides
CACAGAATGAAGTTTTTTGAAAATGTAAAAATGCAGAAAATTTTCCTGTAAGGGGTAGGTTTAGGTGTAGGGTTGGTGTAGGGCAATAGAAAATAGTGTGTGTGTGCGTGTGTGTGTGTGTGTGCTTGGCTCACGTGTGATTTGGCCCAGAATATAAAGACTTCAGCCACCATTCGGAATAACTCCTCCGCCTCAGTGCTGGGTTCCTTCAGCCACTTTGCTCTGAAAGACAAACAGCCTTGATTGATGCGGCTCAGTCTAATCCCAGCTCACCTGAGGGCATCTCTCATCAGTGCTTCCTACTGATTTTCAGGGGAGGTTGATAAAGGAAGGCTGATTTGTTGCTAAGAGGTGCTAAATGACGTTTGCACGATGACATCACGTAATCACGATGCAACATTGTTTCACTGCATCAGATCTCAGAAAACAATATATTTTATATGTTAATTTAGATTTGTTTGTAAAATAATATAAATGCATAATATAATATTAAAATACAAACAACTAATTTTAAATACACATTGAATTATTGAACACTTACACATTTTTGAATGATTACAATTTTATTATCTAGTAAACTAGTAAAAATGCACATTCTTACAGTGTACTAACTGATCAACAATTGCAGGTACAAGCTACTCACAAGCTGTATTACAAATGAACAATTATTCAGTTATTAAATTATTATTATTATTAAACTGAACAATTGCAAATAGCAGCTAACTTAATTCACGTGATGTGTTAACTGCTAGGCATCTTTGGTCTCCTCTTTTTGTGTAATTTAGATGGAAAATGTGTGCTTTTTTATCGTTTGAGTCACTAAATGTTACTAAATAAACTTTAAAAATAGCTAAATCAGTTGATACTTTTGGAAGAAAAAGTAGCCAGGGTAAACCGAGAAGTTGTTAAATTTAGCAACAAAATTGTTAAGTTGTCACCACCGTCTCTGGTACCTGTTGTAGTCGACGAAGCGTATGAGCAGCGGGTAGAAGGCGTACAGATCTCGCACCAGAACGGTGAACTCGTCCAGAATCAGGAGCTCAGATTCAGACATCTCTCCTCGGCCCTCTGCCTTCATGTGCTCCTCGTCCTGCAGCACCGTCGCTGCCTTCTTCTTCAGCTTCTCCATCAGCGGCAGGAAGTGAGTCTTCAGCAGCTGAGACCTGGCTTTACCGATGATGGGCTGAGAAAACACTGAGACGCAGAGAGATACCATTCATCAGATTCACAAACCTGCCAAGAACCATCACATACTATGAAGGATCTTCACAAAATATCATGTCATGTATAAAGACACATTATACTGTATTAGAAAAAATGTTGAGTGTTAATATAAAATAAATTGACCTTTATATTGTCATTGTACTAAAGCAAAAGCTAAAAAAGACAACATATAGAAAATAAATTATATTTATATGAAATTAAGTTAGAAATTAACTTAATATCTAAATATATTTATATATAATTAGTTTTGTTATAATTAAAAATCCATTAAAAAAATCATAAAAATGGATATAATTAGAATAAAATAATTGTAATTATTCATTGACGTTCTGATAAATTAAATTTCAATTCCAAAATGAACAATGAAACTAAAAAATGTCTATAATTCATACAAATCTGGCTTTTTAAACTTGCCATTGTACTAAAGTAAAAGAAAAAATATTTTAGAAAATGTTAATTATTAATACCTAAATACATTAATATAAATAATTTTGTTATAATTAAAAAAATGTCTATACTTCATAAAGAGTTTGCTATAAATAGCATAAAATACTTGTAATTATTCTCTGAATTTCTGATAAATTAAATTTCGTTAAAATAAAAAACAAAACAGTAAGAAATTCTATAATTTAATTTAATATATTTAAATTTGTAAATATAATTTAAAAAAGAAATATATTTTAGAAAATGATAATTGTTAATATATAAATACATTAACATATAATAATTATGTTATGACTAAAAAAGATAGTTAATAAAAAAAACATGTCTATAGCCAATAAAAAAAAAAAAAAATGGTTATAAATAAAATCATATAAAATAATTGCAGTTATTCTCTGAATTTCATCAAAATAAAATAACAAAAAAAGATCAAATAAAGATTAATCAAAATCTGGCTTTCCTTACATAGTCATTGTTAAAAAAAAAATGAAACTAATGATATACAATTGGGAATAAAGTTCATTAAAGGGATAGTTCACCTTCAGTTGGTTCCCATTGACTTATTTTTTTCCATACTTTGGAAGTCAATGGAGACCAGCAACTGAAGGTGAACACTATCCCTTTAAGATGTCTTTAGATAATACTTTGTAATACACACATTTAAATTCCTAATCTCACTCAAATGTAAACATACATAATGTTTGAAGGAAAAGTATTGCAGGCTCCAAATGTTGTGGATGAGTACCTGCGAGCCTCTTCATCCAGGCCCCCTCGTCGATGCCCAGGTTGTTGTAGATGATCTTGAGGATGTTTCCCAGCAGTGTGTTCATGTGTTCAGAGGTCAGTGAGGTGCAGCAGCTCTCGAGGCGCTCTGGGTTGCTCTCGGGTCCGTGTTCCCACCAGTGAGACATGTAGCTGCAGAGCATAGGCAGCAGCACCTCCATCACATGAGGCATCTGAGTGTAACGCATGCCTGATTCAGCCAGATCCATGATCTCCTCCAGAGCTCTCTCCAGAGACGGCACTAAAGCACACACCTCCTCCACCTGAGCCGGGAGACCCAGCGCTGCACACAAACACAATCACATCACTGGAACAGTAAACCACAAAACCAGTCATAAGGGTCAATTTTTGAAATTGAGATTTATACATCATCTGAAATCTGAATAAATAAGCTTTCCATTGATGTATGGTTTGTTAGGATAGGACTGAGATACAACTATTTGAAAATCTGGAATCTGAGGTTGCAAAAAAATCAAAATACTGAGAAAATCTCCTTTAAAGTTGTTCAGATGAAGTTCTTAACAATGCATATTACTAATCAAAAATTAAGAGTTGATATATTTACGGTAGTAAATTTACAAAATATCTTCATGGAACATGATCTTAATATCCTAATGATTTTTGGCATAAAAGAAAAATCAATAATTTTGACCCATACAGTGTATTTTTGGCTATTGCTACAAAATTACCCATGCAACTTAAGACTGGTTTTGTGCTCCAGGGTCACAAACATACAGAAATATAACATTCTTCCACCAATTTCATTGACATCATTTTCATGCAAAATTGTGACCCTTTCTGGAAAAATGAGTTGGAATATGCATGGGCTTATTTTGAGCTACATGTAAAAAAAAAGTGAAAAATATTGATTTGTGACCCTGGAGCACAAAACCAGTCTTAAGTTGCATGGGTAATTTTGTAGCAATAGCCAAAAATACACTGTATGGGTCAAAATTATTGATTTACCTGCTCGCTCTCGGGAGCTTTTGCAGTTGTATATGGAGTATGTGTTGTGTCTGTTCAGACTGGGCTCCAGGAAGGCCACTGGAAATGCACCTGAAAACGCAGCCAGACACTCGCCGAGAGCCGGACGCTGCCTGAACACAACACACAACAAATCATCTACAGCTCTTCAAACACACACAATGCTCTACAGCACATACATTAAACAACCAAAGTCTGAGTCAAGCTGTGAATCACCTTGCTTACGATGAGTTGCTTTAATAAGAATAAATCACTTCGTTCATGATGAATCCATTTAAGATCGTTCTGTTTAGGATGAATTATTTTCTTATGATGAATCACTTTGTTTACGGTGAATCACTTTTCTCAAGATGCATCACTTTGTTTATGATGAATCAATTTAAGATTGTTATGCTTAATATGAATCACTTTTCTTAAGATCAATCACTTTGTTTACGATGAATCACTTTTCTTAAGATAAATCACTTTAAGATGAATTACTTTTCTTAAGATGAATCACTTTGTTTACGGTGAATCATTTTTCTTAAGAGGAGTCACTTTGTTTAGGATGAATCACTTTTCTCAAGATGAATCACTTTGTTTAAGATGAATCACTTTTCTTAAGATCAATCACTTTGTTTACGGTGAATCATTTTTCTTAAGAGGAGTCACTTTGTTTAGGATGAATCACTTTTCTTAAGATCAATCACTTTGTTTAAGATGAATAACTTTTCTTAAGATCAATCACTTTGTTTACGGGGAATCACTTTTCTTAAGAGGAGTCACTTTGTTTAGGATGAATCACTTTTCTTAAGATCAATCACTTTGTTTATGGTGATTCACTTTTCTTAAGATGAATCAGTTTCCTTAAGATGAATCAGTTTCCTTAAGATGAATAACTTTGTTTACGGTGAATCACTTTTCTTAAGAGGAGTCACTTTGTTTATGGTGATTCACTTTTCTTAAGATGAATCACTTTGTTTACGGTGAATCATTTTTCTTAAGAGGAGTCACTTTGTTTAGGATGAATCACTTTTCTCAAGATGAATCACTTTGTTTAAGATGAATCACTTTTCTTAAGATCAATCACTTTGTTTACGGTGAATCACTTTTCTTAAGAGGAGTCACTTTGTTTACGGTGAATCACTCTGTTGTATTCCTCACTTGTAAATTGCTTTAGATGAAACTCTGCTAAATGAATAAATCTGAATCAATCATACAGTTTATTACCTCTCAACATAAATACTTTTACTGGTTCCAAGTGAGTACAAACTGTTGAGAATCCGATAGCAGGACACCTGGACATCATCCACTGCAGAGACACAGACAACATCAGATCTGAGACACACTGCTGTTCACTAGTGATATAATTCATATAACGGCTGATATTCACTCATGTCCTTTCTTTAACCAGGTACAAATCTTCTGAGTTTAAAAAAATCTCTTTTACAGAAGTGACCTGGACAAGATGCAGTGCTACATTATCAAAAGAAGAACACAAAAACACTGTTACAAAACACATATTAAAGGAGTAGTTCACTTCCAGAACAAGAATTTACAGATAATGTACTCCCTAGGGATGTGCCCGAATCCGAATACAGTATTCGGAAAGGTAATGATGTGTACTACGGCAACCGTAAAGGGAATAAATACAATATACGAGAAATGTATTTCAGTGCTTTCAGGGAGCCGTTATTAATATGCGGGACATTGAAATCACTTATGAATGCGCGTTTACTTTTTTACTTTCACTTTTGAGATTCGTGATCACATGCAGCCTAATCTATTAAGGAGTGGCACTACTTACCACACATTTCACAAGATTAGATGTTTGTCAGTGGTGCTCAGGATCTGTAAATCATTTGACATCCTATCAGTCATCTCTCCTTACCTCTCTGTTTATGTGGTAAGTGAAATTTTATGTACTGGAATGTAACAGGCTACTGCTAGCAAGCGGCTAACCATGTCCCTTTTGTGGCTCCGTAGGATTCGTTTTCTGTGCCTTTCTGAACACGGATTCGCTATTCGGGCACATCCCTAGTACTCACTCCCTTGTCATCCAAGATGTTCATGTCTTTCTTTCTTTCTTCAAAAGATTTCAGCATTTCTCTCCATATAATGGACTTCTATGGTGCCCCCGAGTTTGAACTTCCAAAATGCAGTTTAAATGCAGCTTCAAAGGGCTCTAAACGATCCCAGCCGAGGAAGAAGGGTCTTATCTAGCGAATCGGTTATTTTCTAAAAAAAATTACAATTTATATACTTTTTAAGCTCAAATGCTTGTCTTGTCTTGTCTGCGGGAACTCTGTTTTCTGGTTCAAGACAGTTAGGGTATGTGGAAAAACTCCCATCTCATTTTCTCCTCCAACTTCAAAATCATTCTAAATCACTGTTTTACCTTTTTTAGTAAAGGGCGTCTGACCTTCTTTGCATGTTCACTTTTATAAACACCTAGTTATTTATGCAGCGATGTGGGACGATTTGGTCAGGAAAAAAATCAGTGATTTTCACACTAACTAATCTTGAACCGGAAAACCACAGAGTTCATGGAGCTAGACCAGACAAGCATTTGAAAAATATATAAAGTAGCATTATTTACAGAAAATAACGATTCACTAGATCGACCCAAGATACTCCTAGCGACAGGGTGTAGAAAGTTTTGCTGAGAGTGCATTTAAAAATTTTTAAATTCCAAACTCGGGAGATCTCTATAAGTCCATTATATGGAAATACGAAAAAACAATTTCTTTACGACTGAAGAAAGAAAGACATGAACATCTTGGATGACAAGAGGGTGAGTACATTATCTGTAATTTTTTGTTCTGGAAGTGAACTACTCCTTTAATATCTAGAGAGCAGGAGAAGCAGACATATTTAATGACGTTCACAGCATCAGAAGAAAGTGACTCACGTATGAGATCCTCTCCGAACAGGTTCTGTCCGATGTGTTCGAACAGCGATGAGAGGACGGGCAGCAGAGCAACAGTCGTGTAGTTTATGATCTGCGTGACTCCTTTGGGCTGCGTGCGCGCGTGTGTAAACTGACCCTGCCGCAGGTTCTCCATCGTCTTCACCAGATCTTCTGCTGCGTTTTCAAAAAACGCCCTTAGAGCCGCTTTGACAGAGTCCTGGCCGGTTTTCATCACAGTCCTGGACACAAAAACAGTTTTTGAGCCACATACACTGCCAGAGGGATCAGTTTCATCATACACGTCTCATCAACATGCGTGTCCATCATATATTTGTATAATCTAGTAACTGTTACACCGTGTCCTAACTACACGCGACGCGCGATAAAAGCTATCTTTTCCATGTTAATCAGAGTTTTTGTCCTAGCTAAATTTCTAATTTAGAAACGGTTTCTATTTCTGCTGGAAACAACAACATACAAACTAATGACAGTGATAATCTCAGGTACTGATTATGTGCTTTATTCAAAGTTAAACGTGTCTAATGTGAGTTTGAATATCATTCTGCGTGACCGTTATAGCCATACTAACAGCAACAACAGAAAGTTTACCTCAGATCTTGTAAATAAGATGTACGTTAAAACTGCGAACTCAGTGCGAGCCAACAAGAGCATTCCATGACAAAGATGGTCTCAGTCACTCAGTGTGTACTTTTAATAATGTTAAAAAGCTTTAATATTTGTGAATTAGATTATAAACATGTCCATTTCGTTGCGAGTGCAGTTTGCTTCAAGGGAGAGCCTGCCCACACACGCTTCTGATTGGCTGTGATATTTGATTGATTCTGTCGCGTGTAGTTAGGACACAGTGTTAATCTAACATATCATGACCTAGTGAAGTGTGTTTGACTAACCTGGCGTCCAGTGTCTGTCCCAGAATATGCAAGCAGTTCACGATGGATGTGGCATCATTCCCTGAGAAACACAACGACGACACACAATACTGATCTCTAACACATGGACAGTGTTGAGAAGGGTACTTTCATCACTTGAATTTAGATTATAATATCTAACAATGCTTTGGAAAAAACAGTCAATCTTTAAAAAAACTAAAGCAAACACATAAACCCAAACAGGAAATAAAACAGCTGTCGAATAAGCATGTGTACTAAACTCCTGAAACACTGGCGTCTTATATTTTAGAGCAGTCAATTCAGTTTGAGAAAGAAATCAGTCATATCCGTATGTGTGTGACAATATTCAGATGTAACCCGCTTTGTAACATTTTCATAAGTAACTGTAATTTAATTACACATTTTGTCTCAGTAACTGTAACAGATTGTCGATCATTGTCCATCCGATCAGGCTTCAGTGGTTTTCACACTCTCTAGTTTCACTAGCAGCATCTAACTTTAACCTAGAGCTTCCAAACACTTTAAATCCACAAACGAGGCATGTCTTATCACACAGCGGCACACTGAAGCGATCAAACAGATCGCTGCCTTCAGCTCCAGCAGAACGTCGTCTTGGACAGAGATTTTAAACGGGTTTGATCTTGTTTAAGGCTGTTTGAGTTCAGATAAACTAATGTCAGACTGATTTCAGTCTCAAATCGCCACAAAACCACCGCAAACACGCTTCAAACATGATAGACAGCACCTTACCAAACAGTGAGATCCGGTGCCGCACCAGAACGGCCAGTTTGCAGAACAAGCTGAGAGTCACAGGAGAGAGAAAACATCAGGATGAAGACCAAAGGGAAAATAAATCACAGCACAAGTGCATTTAGATACAGAAGAAAAGGTCTATGAGAGAATCTAATGCATTCTGCTTAAAATAAAGTTCAGTTGCTTTAACAGTTTTACAAATGTTTTATGGCAACTGACACTGCACGTCATACTTTAAGTTCTAGCAGACATGAGTAGGGTTGGGTATCGTTTGAATTTTATCCATTCCGATTCCAATAAGATAAAAAAATCCATAACATCCATTTAGATGTCAAACATATTTATTCTGTCTTTTGTCTTTTGTCTGTCTTGTGGTTTTATCAAAAAATAACATCAGAAAAAAACGGGACATTCTAAAACGCTTACCGTGAAAAATGCTTAATTCATTAAAACTGTGTTTTTAAATGACCAAACTCAGTAAACACATTATTAATAAATTATACTACGTACAGACAAGCAGATGAGTTCAGAATACGAACGCAACGCGTTTAATTACACGTTAAGCGTTTTCCTCCCATAGAAAACCATAATAAGGAAAACACTTAGCTTAAAGTGGCTTAATGCATTAAAACACTGTTTTTAAATTATGCATTGGATTCGTATTCTGGACTCATCTGCTTGTCTGTACAGAGTATAATTTATTAATAATTAGTTTACTGAGTTTGGTGTTTTAAAAACACTATTTAAATGCATTAAGCCACGTTAAGCGTTTTAGAATGTCCCAAAAAAACAACTAGACTACTATAAATTTTAAACATTAAATTGTTAGAGACAAGTAAACAGTAAGTAATAAAATAGGAACAAACAAATCAATTAGCAATAGCATAAATAAAGAAAACCGAACAAATTTCAGGTCCAGAAATTGATGTAAATCACTAAAAATACTGTTACACATGCACTTTCTTTCTCATCTGTTTACGTTCAGTTAAGACAAAAAACATCTGTGTTTATGATGATATTCTGACGTGTTTTGTGCATACTGGTCGATAAATGTGAAAGAAAAGTCAGTTCCAGCTCGGAACAAGCTTTTCTGCAGTGGGAACGCTGTTTTCTGTGTGTTTCTCATTTTTATAAAACGTTATTGATTCTTAAATCCCAAGAATCGATTAGTCTAGCCTGTTTTCAGTTATTGATGGAACACTGTAGCGCACCTCCCATCCAATAAATCACAATAAGCATTATGCTTTGGTACGTTTAATATGAAACAAAGTCTCAGATTTCAAATTCTGTGCATTGTATCGCAGTATTTAAACAGTAAATGCTGTTTTGGCACTGTTTAATGTGGAGTGAGAGATTGCTGTAGAGCAGTTTCAGCACAAAATAAACATGACAATAATGGCTTGCAAATAATATGTCATGTAACGTCACATTTACCTATTCATTATAAATTTTACTGTTTCATATATGTTTGAATAAATCCATCAAGTATTTATGACAGCCGCCATTATGTTTCTATTTCAAAAAACAAATTGAAGTAGAAATATTATTATGTAATTGTAACTTTATTATTTTTAAAACTTCATTAAGTGTAATTGTAACAAATCAGTCAATTTTAACCTTCAATATTATAGTAATGTAGTACCATCTGACTCTCATGTATATTTTACAGCATTAGTTGAGAGAATTTTTTCCTTGAGAAAATTTGGCAAGTAATGTACCTGATATATATCCAAAATGATCAATAATGAATCGAATCAAATCGTGAATTTTGTGTCAAAACCCAGCCCTAGTGCGAGTTATTTCCCTTCCTGCGCTTAAATAGTTTAAAATCGCATTAAAATGCGAACACAGAAATCGTTACGCGGAAACTAAATGCATGCATCTTATCGAATACCCGCTTCTTGGAGATTTAGAACCAGTTCTCGATACCAAACCCTAGACATGAAACACGCATCACCTGGTCACCATCTCCTTCTCTTTATTAGAGGCGTGTCCGCCGCTGCTGATTGGTCGAACGGCGGTGGACAGGAAGTAGAGCCGATGGTTTTTGAAGTACTGGTCCACCAGCGGCAGCACAACCTGGAAATGAGCCAAACAACCATTCAATCAGTGTATGGATTTAACAACCGACTGACATGAAGTGAATCCGTCAGGAGAATCAGACCTTCCCGAAGAACTTGACCTGCTGCTCGTGGGGGATTTTCTCTCCTTTCGGTCGAATTCCAGCATCTGAAATAAAGATGAGGAGCTGATGTGCTGATGATGATCGATAACTCAGAGATCGATACAGGCATTAAAGCGAGCGTCTCACCGTACTCCAGCATGTGTGCGTGAGCTTCATCCACATACGTGATCAGCTGCTGCAGAAACGTGTAGGCGAAGCGTTTCTCTATGGACGGAGCGTCCAGATCCTGTTCTTTCATAGCCCTGCTCACATCACAAACACACCTCACATCAATCTCTGCTGGTTCTGAGGGAAAACTGCACAATTCCACACAATGGATTTTAATACAGTCAAATGTGTTTAACTGAGCTGGGAGTGAAGCACTCTGGGAGATTACATCATTAAATGAGCCAATGTATTTGATAAACACTGGACACAGAGAGCTTAATGAATGTGCGGAGCTCATAGAAAGGGTTTGTTTGTGATCCAGAACAGAAAAAAGTCAACAACAGTTGAGTGCAGAAAATAAATACAAGTTTTAAAAATAAGTTTTCATGCTCAATATTTAAATTTTTTTTTTTTTTGAGAATTACACTATTGTTTGGTGATTTTTTTTAAGAAGTTGATACTTTTATTTACCAAGGACACATTAAATTGATCAAAAGTGACAGTAAAGACATTCCTAATGTTACAAAAGATTTCTATTTCAAATAAATGCTGTTCTTTTGAACTTTCTATTCATCTGTGAATCCTGAAAAATAAAATATATCACAGTTTCCACAAAAATATTGTGCAGCACAACTGTTTTCAACATTGATAATAATCAGAAATGTTTCTTGAGCAGCAAATCAGCATATTAGAATGATTTCTGAAGATCATGTGACACTGAAGACTGGAGTAATGATGCTGAAAATACAGCTTTGATCACAGAAATATATTACAATTTAACAAATATTCATATACTGTAGAAAACAGCTGTTTCACAACGGAATAATATTTTACTGTTTTTACTGTATTTTGATCAAATGAATGCAGCCTTGGTGAGCAGAAGGGACTTCTTTCATAAAAACATCTTGTCAACCACAAAACGTTTAAATGGAAAACTTTTAAACGGATGTTTTCTGAAATTCTTTGAATATTTATTAAAGAATATAAGTGAGAGGTAAACCGTGTCTACAGATGAACGTAAAGCAGCACACACACACACACACACACACACACACACACACACACACACAGTCACCTTGAGACGCTGTATCCATTGATCTGAAAGAACTTGAGGATGTCTTGTGCTTTCTCTCGGTCTTTGGATTTCTCTTTGGCAGTTAAAGTGTCATAAGGAACCAGTAATGGATGACTTCCTCCTCCTGACACACACACACACACACTCAAACACATAATCATACACACACACACACACACACACACACACACGTTAGAAAGCAGCTCCAGACACACACACACACACACACACACGCACGTTAGAAAGCAGCACCAGACACACACACACACACGTTAGAAAGCAGCACCAGACACACACACACACACACACACACACACACACACACGTTAGAAAGCAGCACCAGACACACACACACACACACACACACACACACACACACACACATGTACACACACACACACACACACACACACACACACACACACACACACACACACGTTAGAAAGCAGCACCAGACACACACACACACACACACACACACGTTAGAAAGCAGCACCAGACACACACACACACACACACACACGTTAGAAAGCAGCACCAGACACACACACACACACACACACACACACACACACACACGTTAGAAAGCAGCACCAGACACACACACACACACACACTCACTCACACACACACACGCGTTAGAAAGCAGCACCAGACACACACACAGACACACACACACACACACACGTTAGAAAGCAGCACCAGACACACACACACACACACACACACACTCACACACACACACACACACACTCACACGTTAGAAAGCAGCACCAGACACACACACACACTCACTCACTCACTCACACACACACACTCACTCACTCACTCACTCACACACACACACGTTAGAAAGCAGCACCAGACACACACACACACACACACACACTCACTCACTCACTCACACACACACACGATAGAAAGCAGCACCAGACACACACACACACACACACACACACACTCACTCACTCACTCACACACTCACTCACACACACACGTTAGAAAGCAGCACCAGACACACACACACACTCACTCACTCACACACACACACTCACTCACTCACTCACTCACTCACACACACACACGTTAGAAAGCAGCACCAGACACACACACACACACACACTCACTCACTCACACACTCACTCACACACACACGTTAGAAAGCAGCACCAGACACACACTAAGGTAACATGCAGCCCTGCAGCACCATCTAATGGCTGCGGTTAAGAAGGACCTACTATCACACTACTGTGCTATTTTTATAGTATGTAACATGCATTTCATGCGCAGTTTGTGAACAGACCTTTGGATTCCAGCTCCAGTTTTTTCTTCTGAGCCCAAATGTTGTGATGGTTCTCAGCCAGCAGCTCCGCCATCGCCTGAAGCACACAAACACAATAACATGTGCTTCAAACAGTCACACTTACAGTTGCTGTTTTTATGTGAAGCGCTTCACTCACATGCAGGTCTCTGGACAGCGTCACATTGCTCATGTCCACCGGCCGTGGGCTGAAACCGTGAGCGCCCTCTATGGAGCGCTGCAGGAGACACGAGAGGTCAAAGGTCACGCGCACTGACCCAGATGATGACATCATCACTCACTCTGGCAGTGGTTTACACTGTAAATATGGTTGTTTCTAGAGTAACACAATATTCTCCATTCATTTTAACCAATTAAAAAATTGATGCGGCTTTCAGACACAATTTTCTTATTTTGATAGTTCGTTTGAGGCGGTTTCTATGGCGTTATTTTAATGACAATGTCCCTAGTGCATTATTGTAATGCGAGGGCGAGCACAAATCTCGCATATGTAAGTAATAAGTGCATATGACAATGGATGTAAATCAGTATTTATATAGAAGGGATGTAACGATGAACCGGTTGAAAATCGATTCAAATATGATTATACAATCTAATTCGACAATTCAAATCAAAATTATGCAATCTAATTTCGATTAAAAACTGCTCATACTGCATGTACGCAGCATCTTTGTTTGGATCATGATTAAAATGCAGTGTCTGTCTCTACTTTTAAATGGAAAGAACACAGGCAAAGCCTTAGGTTGTTTATATGAAGAGATTTATTTGATTTGTATTACTTATTTATTTGATTTGTGGTTTGTTTAAAAATTTCAGTTTAGTTTTGTTATATTTCAATTTCCCAAAGAAACATGTAGCATTTTGTCCAAGCATATAGCCTAATAAAAGGACACCTTTTCATTTACTGTATAATTTGTCTTAAATCTCATTTTGTCAAAAAAATGAGTGAAGTGAATTGTTACATCCCTATTACACATCATGACAGTAGTAAATGTGTCTGTCTATAGATACAATCACATCTACTGTCCTGCAACAGATCTGTTGGCAGGTGGTCACCCTAGTTGTTTCTGACCTGACTGGACAGAGAGATCCGGCGCGTGCGGTTGTGTAGCGTGGACGCGTCGCTCTCTCTCATCCGCTCGATGCTCCAGCCCCACGACAGCATCGTCTTCAGACTCTCTCTGATTGGCCAGCGGTATGCCTCCTTATCCTGAAACACAGAGGCATGCTGGGAAATCTACTCATTGTTCTGAGTGTAATCACTGAACGGTTTCTGTACCTTCTCAGACAGACATTTGTAGGGCTTGAGCAGCGGATGAACTTTAGATGATTCACACATCTGCTCTCCATAAACCCAGCCGGCGGCAAACTACAGATCAACACATCAATGAACTCAGTTCAGACAAAAACACTTACTAGTTTAACATTAACCTGCAGTCAGGCTACTTTTTTGATAAAGTACTTAGTCACAAAAAGCATAAAATGCCATTTTCAACAGCACTGGAACAAAAACACTGACCAAACTTGATAACACTTTATTTTAAGGTGTCCTTGTCACACGTTACATGTACTTACTATTATAACAACAATTAATTATGCATAATTACATGCAAGTAACCCTAATCCTAACCCTAACCATATAGTAAGCGCATGTAGTTAATTAATATTACTCAGTAACTCATTTAAGTAATATTAATATTACTTAAATGTATAATTACACTGTAACTAGGACACCTTAAAATAAACCTAAAATTGTAACTGCATTAAATTTGAGAAAAGATCTGCATTTAGCACTGTTAATAAAACAGAAGCTCCCTCTTTCAAATACCTCAAAGAAATAAAGATAAAGTTTTCATTAGATTAAATTAAATGGTAACACTTTACAATAAGATCCCATTTGTTGATATTAGTTAATGCATTACCTTAATATTTTTTACAGCCTTTATTAATCTTTGTTAATGTTAGTAAACAAAAATACAACTGTACATTGTTTGCTCACACTGCATTAACTAATGTTAACAAACACTACTGATTTTAAATGTATATTAATAAATACTGAAATTAACATTAACTAAAATGAACAAATGCTGCAAAATGATTGCTCTTCGTTCATTCATGTTCACCGGTGTAACTAATGTCAACTAACAAAGCCTTAATGTAAAGTGTTCCCAGTTAAATAAGACTAACTTCTAGAAACGTTCTATTGTGTGATGGATCAGATGAATCATTTTTTGAATCAGTCTTCACTGATTCAGTCGAGTCTGAATGAATGAATCAAACTCAATTCTATTTAAGAGAGAGAGGAACATTCTATTTGATCATTGATTCAGCTCATTTAATCCACAGTATGGCACAAAAATGATGTTTTTGGTTTACTACATCACTACTTCATGAAAAGTAGCACTAGATTGTGTAAATTGTGTTACTAGAAAAGTTACACAATTTTAGAAAGCACTGAGCTACAGTCACACTACAGCAAAAAAGGACTTTTACCAGTGTTTATCTGGTTATTTACTCCCAACATCAGATTTACTAAGAGAGGAGGACAAAATACAGCCAAAAATATAAATAAAGTGAATATAATCCAGTCACTTTAATAATGAAATGAAAGCAGCTCTGACCTTCTCCATAGACCACTTCTCATGGGAGTATTCTGCATATTTATTGATGAAATGATCGAGCTTCTCAGGAACAACAACACTGCAGAAACACAAACAAAACCACATTACACACATCTGAGAAACTGGAAACACTCATGTTTAGGAAGGGAATGGAAGTCTGACCTGCTGGTGTCGGCGGGCTGTGGGTTGAAGTTTCCCTCGGCGTCCATGGATGACTGCTTCTCCATCAGGGCCATGTAGTTTGACTCCATGTAATCAGGAGGTAAAGCTCCACCGACCGCACTCAGACATGGCAGCGCCAGCTTGAACAACTCCACCTCATATTTCTGCAAACACACACACACACACACATAGAGCCGATCCTAGACTTCTGGAGGCCCTGTCGGGGCCCCAAAATGCTCCCCAAACCCTTAACCTATTATTTCGGAGCAGTTTCAGCGTCAACAAACAACAGTGAGTTAAAAAAAATCAGTAATACAAAAGGAAGAAAATTACAAACAATCACAAGACAAACACATCAGAAAAAAAATATACAAATAAAATAAATAATTTAGCCTATAATAGCCTGCAATACAGAAATTGAGTAATCAAATCAGACTTGAACCATATTAATTAAATAGGGCTGCAAAACGATTAGTCACAATTAATCGATTTAAAATGAAAGTTTATGTATACATACTATATGTGTGTGTACTGAATATTTATTATGTATATATAAATACACACACATACATGTATATTTTTAAAAAAAATTGTATGTATTTGAATGTAAACACTTGTATGTGTTTTATATTATATAAATATAAATATTTTACATGTAAATCTAACATATTTTTCCTTAATATATACATGTATGTGTGTGTATTTATATATATACACAGTACACACACTTATAGTATGTAAACATAAACTTTCATTTTGAATTGATTAATCGTTTTGCAGCCCTAAAAGTAAACATAAATTGATTCATAACAAAGATAAGAACAATATCTTTCTGTATCTCCTTTTCTTTTATTGTTAGATTAACTGATTATGACAGACAGCAGCAGGTTTATACAGTACGATGCTAATATACCGACTAACATTTGATTACTTTTCAAACTGTTTATGTTCACTAAAGACATAACTGACTGTGTTTAGTGAAAACTCACCAAGACGGGCATTTTGACATATACTAAGCGCAAAGTAGCCTATATTTGTCTGTGTTGTGAAACAGTGTCTGTGTGCTTTTAACTCGTTTTTTAGTATCAAGCGTTATTAAATGTAACACTTTACAATTAATTCCCATTGATTAGCATTAGTTAATGCATTAACTAACATGAACTAACAACAAGCCATATATTCTTTACAGTAGAGATGCACGATATTGGATTTTGCCGATATCCGATATGCCCATATTTTTCAACTCATTTTGGCCGATACCGATATAAAACGAATGATAGTGAACCATCAGCTCAGGCTCTGCTGTACCTTTCTGGCCAGAGCATCAAAGATGCCCCAGAAGAGCTTTCTGGACAGATGTAGCTCCTCATCTGAAGCGGCTCCGAAGCTGCCCCATCCTCCGGACAGACAGTAGTACTTCCAGCAGCGCTCGTAGTGATTGGTCAGGAGCTGCGGGAGGACACGCCCATCAGAGCTCAGTTACTACAGCACATGACTGCTGACGTGAATGAGAGATCAGACGGCTCTCACCTTCAGAGGCATCTTAGTGTGTTCATTGAGCACAGGAACGTCAAACACCAGACGTCTCAGCAGATGCTGCATCATCGAGGGACGCAGCTTACTGAAAAACACACACGGTCGCATGAAACACACTAGAGGAGGCCGCTGAACGACTTCAGGTGTGAGGAAAGATAGCACAGGTGAACAACGTTTATTAATCACAGTAAATTAAGACATTTTCTGAGTTTTCTGAAATATTTAAATATGCAAATGGGGCATTTTCTAATTAAATATGCATAAATCTGAACATTGGGTAAAGCCAGGTTGAAAAATCTTGTTTGTTTGTTTTTACATATTAAAGGATTTTCCAGAAGGGATTTTGGGTTTCTCTTTTTATCACTCCATAAACCAGAAAAAACTGTCAACAGACAGAAAACAAATACTTTTTTACAATGTTTCTAGGAATAAAATGTTGTGAATGATATACAGTATGAACAAACCTTCAGAATATAGAGAGGAATAAAACTGTAAAGAGAAAAAACTCTTTAAAGATATGGATTGGAATTGAAATCTACAGACACAAATAGATAAAGAGCAATAAAAGAAACACTTAAATGTGTATTTTGGATGTTTTCTTTGCACTACAATACATATTATAGAAGCAAAACAGACCAAAATTGATTAGTGCATAAAAAAGCTGGTTTTTACCTGTAATGTCTCACCTTGCAGTGATAAATTATTATTAACATATTAAATACTATACTAAAAACTCTACTCTAAAAAAAAAAAAAAAAAAAAAGTCATATTTGTGTTTTTTCCCCCCTCAATAACTACTGTTTTTACTGAAGAACATGCAGAATCAGAATCATGGATCTTCTGGAATCACAAAATCTGGGTTAATTAATTTAATATTTAAATACCCTCAGTTTCTGTTACAAAAATTCGAAAACAAGCAGCTTTGTCATAATTACAGCAAAATATCAAATGCTGGTTTAAATAGATTTTGAACTGATTTGTTGTTCATACATCATACGTTGTTCTATGTGAGGTTTCTTATGCAAAAGTGATCCTTAATCCCAGTTTGTACTTGGTTTCATTATATAACCACACAAGAGTTCGCACCAAGAACTCAGCCTGACCAAGAATGTTTGATGCACTATATATCAGCTGGTCAGTGACACTAACTAGTCCTCACCCGCAGACGGCCAGCAGGCACTCCTCGATGGCGTCTCTCTGCGCTTTGGTGAGACAGCAGCCTTTTGAGAGTCTGTAGACGGTGTGCAGCAGAGAGTCGATGAGAGATGCGAACGGCTCCGTCCCGGCGAACAGAGGAGCGCATTTAGTGAGCAGCGGCAGCACCGCCGTGCACAGGTACCGGTTCAGGGCCAACGCCATGTCTGTGGCGCTCAGAGCCACCTGGGGGTCAAAGGTCACACAGGATGAGGAGAGCGGTCAAAGATCAGCATGATAACACACACACACACACGCACTAGGGCTGTCAAAATGGCTGAAAAACTAAATTCAAATTTTGCACTTAAATATTAGCAATATTCAAATTATATTCTAATTTAAAAGGCATCATTTCAGTTAGGGTGAAAAAAAGGTTTTTGGCTTCTCTCCTGAGGCCACAAGAGGGCGCATCGAGCAAAGTATTACTAATCCACGTTTATTAAAGCAATAAAATAACATGACTATCTGTGAAAAAGTGCATAATGTTTATAAACCAAATATTATTAATCAAGTTGCTTAAACAATTATAAACAAAACAGCATCATGCATGCATAGTTTAAAACAAAGAGATGAAAGCCAATCACAGAGTACTTTTTCATTTAAAAACATGATGCAGCGAGAAAAAATTAAAAAAAATAAAAAAATGCCATAAAATCTCGAGACGTTTTGTAAAAGTTGAACTTGCATTAATTTGACATGCTTTCTAAACATGCGCTCTCTTGTTCAAGACGCGAGTGCAGCGGTGATAGATGTTCCTCTGGAAAATGTGATAAATATGTGTTCTGTGTGAACGGCTTGGTTTCAGTTTTGACGTAAACAAGATCTTCTCTGCATTGATGTTCTCTTTTTCTGCAATATTTTGAATGAACAAAGCAGCATCGCTGCATCTAGCAGCTTCAGCTGGATTCTAATTTTCTAATTCTACTTCAAATTTTTTTTTTGACAGCCCTAACACGCACTGAGGTGTCATGTGACTCACTGTGTCCAATGAGGCGGCGGCTCTTAGGTCAGGAAGAAAGCCCACTTCCAGCAGATGCAGAAGGAAGTTCTGGTCCTCGATGCCGTAAACCCGGTCCAGAAACAGAACCATGGCTGCTTTGTGATCAGGACAGAATCCTGCTGACATGTCCGGCTCGACCACAGAACCGTCTGAACACACAAAAATATACAGAACATAGTACTGTCAGAAAAAGCGCGTTAACACAGGCAACTCATTTTTCCATTTTTTTCTTGACAAGAATTGTGTTTATTTAGATGCAGACCGTCTTTACGACCGCATCAAATGAGCATGAGCGTCAGATCTGCGTCACGTTCAGCAGCAGTAGCTCTTAAAGTAATAGCAGCCAAAAACACCTAATAACCAGCTGCTGTGATGTCTGTTCAAAGAACAAAAGAAAAAATAGGAAATCAATAACGTTTTGTATCTTTAAGGATTCATCTATATTTAATTTAGAATTTAGTGTTTGATAACTTTATTCAGTTTCTGTATATTTCCTACTTGCTGAAGGGCACAGGTAGCTAAATATGACATTTATTATAATGGGTTTATATGAAGATTGTTTTAAGTTCACTTAAATTAGAAGTTGTTATTTTTAAAGTCTAACAAATGATAAAATTGATAGCTCTCAATTATACTGTAATGTTGAATGGGTATATTCAGTGGTTAAATATTAGGGGAAAAAAACAATTTCCTAGAGACATCAGTAGTATTGCTATCAAAAAAGATTATTGGTAAAAAAAAAAGATGCCATTAAACATATATTAATAAATATACTGTCTTTATGGTGTTTCTACATTAATTTGAAGATTGAAAGTTATTGCAATATAAAAGCATATTTAAAAACTTTAATGTTAGTGGGATTAATCACAATTAATTTCATAAAAAATGAGTGATTAATTAGTTATTTTTTTAATGACAGCACTAATAGTACAATATATAGCTAATCTCATCTTGATTGTTTATATCATCACAAAATGTAACTCCAGCATTAATATGATGAATGTGACTATATGGCATGAAGATATAATAAACATTAACATCATGATTTTCTGTAAAGCTGCTTTGATGTGTATACTGGAAAATGCCACACAAATAATGACTTTAGAACTCAAATCTGGTGATCCTGTTTATCAGTCTCAGTGTTTCCCACGGGATTTTGTGAGGCTTGTGGCGCCATGTGACATCACACACTAATTAGCATATTTATGACGTCATTGTGTCGGGTGAGGTGATAGTGTGGCGGGAAAGTCAGACCTCGCGTTCGCGGGGCAGTACTGGCCAAATCTTCCAACTGAATGAAAGCTAAGGTTTATCCAAAAAAGTCGCTAGGTTTGTCAGTATAAACCTTTTATGGAAAAAAGCAGTTAAAAGGGTCTGAAAGTTGCTAAATATAGTGCTAAACAGTGGTCATTTTGACAAGCATTTTTGATTGTCTTGAGATGAAAATGCTTAATAGTCTTAGTCACATTTTTAGTCTTAGTCTAGTTTTAGATGACGAAAAGTCATTGCATTTTTGTCATTACTTTCAGTAAAACTGCAGTTACCAACATTTATTTTGGTAGCTATTTTATATGTAGTCTTCAAACAGAAATAGTCATTAATTCTTCTTTCTTTAGACCAAATCAATGAGAAATTTGAATCAAGGATTGAATTTGGAAAAACTGGAATAAATGATGACAATTTTCATTTTTTGATAGAGATACAAATTAAACCCATTTTTAAGATACAGTAGGTTTACTTAACATGTATACATTTATTTAACATTTTTTGTTGGTTAACGTTAATGACACAGATAGGTATTTAATTAGGAATGCTGTCCCTTTAAGACGGAAGGCATGCATGTAATACTGACACACATTCAGTTTTCACCCACCTGTTTACGTTCACCATAACCAACTGTATTTATGTGAGATACTCTACACAATAGACATTTGGACTGCTGTGTGTATTTGAGCTCTGAGAACTGATCTCACGCTGAAGAAGTGGAGCGTGCGCAAGAGAGAGCACTTCTATCAGCGCGATTCCACTTATCACGCCTTCATTAACTTTAAGTTAATCAACAACTAATTGTAACTCGGAATAACGGGACGTCTGGTCACCCTATCCCCAACCCTTCAGGTGCTGAGGGCATTGTTTCAGATCACTATCTGTCCACTGCGGCTGCCATACTGAGACTAGACAAGCAAACGCCCCTCATCTGATCACAATCCAGTGACAGGGACGCACATTTTGAAAGACAAGACAGTTAACTTAGCCTATAGGATGTATTTTGAATGTCTGTTAGTCCTCAAATAACATTATAGTCCAGTCTCGTCTTGTTAACGAAGACGTGGCATCAATTTCGTCATAGTTTTTATCATCAGATATTAGTTTTATCTCGTCAACGTCTTGTCTTAGTCACAGAAAAAATGTTCGTTAATGAATATTTTTCGTCATCGTATATGAATATTTTGTCAGACTGCCACAAATAAATCAGTGTGTAGGAAAGTGTGTGGTTGATCCGCATTGCATGCTGACTCGCATGAGAGTTGTGAAATTTTTCACAGGTCATCCAGCTGAGGTCAGAAAACATGGAAATTCAAAAAGTGGAATTTGAATTTTATCTTCCTGGGAAACACTGAGTCTACATGTTTTGGCATTACTGTTAATGTAATTTATTGTTCATTTTTTCACACAATTCTCCTGTGAGTGCTTTAGTAAAGTGTGAGCAGACCTTTGGCCAGCGTGGGCATCAGAAACGGGATGCTGATCACTCCCACCAGATCCTCAATGGGAATGAGCGAGCGCAGGATGGCTCGGATTCGGATGGCCTCTCCCTTTCCTGTGTGGATCAGCTGAATCACAAGGGATCACATCACAAGGGGAATTTGACTGACATACAGCTTTATGTGCATGTGACAGTAAAGGGGAAACCTTCACACACTCACATGCATCTCTGGAGCGCAGCGGCCCAGCAGATCGATCAGAGCGGCGTAGAAGGTCATGATGGCGTTTCCCATGTGAATGGTGTCATCTTCCTCTTCCTCCATGATGTCATTACTATGAGAGACACAGATCATCATCAGCGGTTTGTGTTCAGCTGATCATTAAGCTCGCAGATGATCTAGCTGATAAACAGCCCTCATAAAGAATAACACATTATAGTCTTTCTGAGTACAATTCATCACAGTTCATCTACAGACCAATACAACACAAAAATACAAACATTCATAACCCAACAGAGAGCCTTATTCCATCTCACATCATCATGGGATATTCAGACTGAAAGCTGATTGGCCTCTTTTGATAATGATCAGTTTATATGCTAAATATCTGTGTTCAACAATAAAGTAAACAAACCAAAAAACTGTGTTGAAGAAATAAAATCATACAAGTTTAAAATGACATGAGGTTGGTTATACAGCAGGTTGTTATTTTTATTACATGAATCAATACTAATTGGAATACTGACAAATTCAGATTGGATGTGCATGCAAACATACTATCCCTTTAAAACACTGCAGATGTGCATTAAATGATGGTGCTGATCCTCAGACTGCAGCAGATCCAGCAGAAGTCTCTGCATTTAGAGCACGACCCAATTTACTAGGATGTTTCTGGACCAGCGGATAATGACAGATCAGGAACACAGAAGATAAATGAAGGAGAGACTCGTGTGTGAGATGGAGAGATGCTGATCAAACGCTACACTCTCAAAAATAAAGGTTACCAACAGTGGCTTTTCTAGAAGAACCATTTCTGTTTCCCCAAAGAAGCTTTCAGTGATCAGTTCCTAGAATAACCATTTATTTCTTAGTGCGAAGAACATTTTAATGATCTAAAGAACAGTTTTCCACTATAAAGAAGCTTTAGTGCAGTAAAAAGATTTGATGGATGTTAAAGGTTCTTCATGGAACCATCAATGCCAATAAAGAACCTGTAGCTTTAAGAGCGTACACTACCAGTCAAGCTTTTGGACAGTAAGATTTTTAAAGTCTCTTCTGTTCACCAAGCCTGCATTTATTTGATCCAAAGTACAGCAAAACCAGTAAAATTTTTAAATATTTTTACTATTTAAAATAACTATTTTCTATGTGAATATGTGTTAAACTGTAATTTATTTCTATGATCAAAGCTGTATTTTCAGCATCATTACTCCAGTCTTCAGTGTCACATGATCTTCAGAAATCATTCTAATATGCTGATTTGCTGCTCAAGAAACATTTCTGATTATTATTATTATTATTATTATCAATATTTAAAACAGTTGAGTACATTTTTTCAGGATTCTTTGATGAACAGAAAGATCCAAAGATCAGCTTTTATCTGAAATAAAAAGCTTTTGTAACGTTATATACTATATATATATATATTTTTTTTTTAAGGGGAAAGAAATGATAAAAATTAATACTTTTATTTAGCAAGGATGCTTTAAATTGATCAAAAGTGATGATAAAGACATTTCTAATGTTATAAAAATTTCTATTTCAGATAAACGCTGTTCTTCTGAACTTTCTATTCATCAAAGAAACCTGAAAAAATTCTACTCAGCTGTTTTCAACATAATAATAATAAAAAATGTTTTTTGAGCAGCAAATTAGAATATAAAATGATTTCTGAAGGATCATGTGACTGGAGTAATGATGCTAAAAATTCAGCTTTGAAATCACAGGAATAAATTACATTTTAAAATATATTCAAATAGAAAACAGTTATTTTAAATAGTAAAAATATTAAGTATTTTGCTGTACTTTGGATCAGATAAATGCAGGCTTGGTGAGCAGAAGAGGCTTCTTTAAAAAACATTAAAAATCTTACTGTACAAAAACTTGACTGGTAGTGTAAGCACGACACTGAAGTGTTTTTGCATTCATCTGTGTGTGTGTGTGTGTGTGTGTGTGTGTTTATTGCGCACAGTGTCCTGCTCTCCTCTGTAGTGGGTGAAGGTCCGTCTCTGCTGGGATCTTCTGAGATCTTTATGGCCTCCTCCATCGCCGCCAGCAGCCCGTTCCCGCCTTCTCCACGCAGAGCGGGGCCAAAACACTCGGGCCGGCGAATCAGGAGCCGCACCACCACATTAGCATTCTCCTCCACACTCTCACCTGAGACACCAAAACAACACCATTCAGCCACAATAACACACTACAGCACGACCATCTCCAGTAGAACATCAGAAGAAAACCAACCGTTACAGAAGACTGCAAACCGCAGGAAGTCCAGGTACCGTTCACCCTCCACTGGGTTCCAGCCGATATCAGGATAGCCTTTAGACATCAGCATCACACAGCTCTGGAGACCACAGCCCGCCAGATACTGCACCACCTGACATACACATACACACACACACACACACACACACACACAGACACACACACAGACACAGACACACACACACACACACACAGACACAGACACACACACACACACACACACACACACAGACAGACACACACACACACAGACACACACACACACACACACACACACACACAGACACACACACACACACACACACACACACACAGACACACAGACACACAGACACACACACACAGACACACACAGACACACACACACACAGACACACACAGACACACACACACACACACAGACACACACACATACACACACACACACACACACACATACACAAACACACACACACGGACACACACACACAGACACACACACACACACACAGACACAGACACAGACACAGACACACACACACACAGTAAGTGTTAGACAGTCCACATCAGCCAATCAGATACTGAGGACAGTAGGGTTGGGTATCGTTAATTTTATAAATTCAAGATTCCGATTCTGCTTATCAATTCAGATTCTTTTCGATTCCCAGTTGTGATTAAAAAATGAAGTCAAACATTTAGATATCAAACATATTGATTCTGTGTCTCTTTTCGCAAAACATGTAATTGTTGCTGAAGACCATGAACAAAAATCAGCCGGCTACATAAAAACTGGACTCCATTAAGAGCTGATTGTGTGCAAAATAGAGCTGCACCATTCTGGATAAACATTAGACAACTAAACAAAATCTCATGTAATTTATGAATGAATGATTCAACGACTCACTCAAGATTTACTTGATTCATTACTGGATGAATCAGTGTTTTTGAATGAATCTCTTGAATTATTTAAAGACAAATACATTTTAACAGCCCATTTTCTCCACCTACAGGCACAACAATGTAATCGATAAATCTTTATTTGAAGTATTCAAATGAATCACGCAACAAGATTTACTAACATTTGCGCTCATCAAATTACTGGTATTTGCCTCATTATTTAAAGCTCAAAAAAGCATGTCTTAAACTATTTTGCTCTTGAAATGGCTGCAATTGTTGCTAGAGGACACACTGCAGAGAAGGGTAGAAGGAGAGGATTTTTTCCACACGTATTCATTTATTTGGAATGCCAGAAGAACACATTATCTGAACATATCGTTTGCCAAGCCATGTTATTTTTAATTTGCTTCAGGAAATAAAAGACGACTTTGAACCCTCAACTAGGAGTCACACAATACCAGCTCTATCAAAACTTCATGCAGCCTTCATTTTTTGGCCTCCAGTATTTTACAACATACTGTGGCTTCTTTATTCTTTATTTTCAACTATGCTAATTTGCACTGTGCTTGGTATATTGTGTTGGTCGATATGGAAATGAGATGTTGCGTCTGTGTTCTTTAATTTGCACGTTGTTAGTAAATCAAATTTCCACTCCCATCGGCACTGCTTTAGAATTGTGCTCTCACAATTTGCCCTGTTTAGTAAAACTGGTATCTGATTCTGGAATTGGAATTGATTTTCGACTCCCAACCCTAAAGGAGAAAGAGAGTGGCACCTTCTCGAGGTCGGGCTCTCTCAGCGCCAGAGCCAGTTCATTATTGTCCATCACAGACGCAGCGGCCACATCCAGAGGAGTGGAACCTCGCATGGACGGAGACGCTACACAAAAAATAAAAAATACTGTTAACGGACACAGTCTCTGAGCTCCTACTAACACCTCCCTCTGAAGACCTCCAGACATCTTACCGAGTCCCACGCTGCTGTTCTCCAGCAGGTAGCTCAGGTGATCAAACATGGCCTTCTGATTCTGACGGCTGATCCGACAGAAGTAGCACAGGAACCGACAGCAGTTGGCCACCATCTTAGGAAATGTGATTTCCTGAAGACCAGAGGATATTCGTTCAGTGACACTTTGTTCTGCTTGAAATGACTGATTCCTCCTTCTTTGATGCAATTTGTTTTGTATGAAGTGCTATAGAAATAAAACCGACTTGACAAGATACTGAGTGAGTTTCATCTGATATGAGTAACAGAGCATTATGTAAGATATCGTGTGAAGTCTGGCACAAAATAAACTCTTGATGATCAGAAGCCATCCTGAGGTATTGATTAGAGCATAAATGATGTTATTCTGTGAGCAGACATGAAACAGAAATCAACCATCCATATTAGAGTTTAGAGTCATTAGACACAAATATTAGAGTGCAGAATGACAGCAATGACCAATCCAGTATTTCACAGAAACATGTCAGTACAAACTGTTCAGATCTACATCATGGCTTTTTGGGACTTGTACTAAACTGGGAACAGAATAAAGCATGAAACTCTTTTTCTGTAGTAGTAGAAATGATGTGCATGCGCTGGTTTATGACCTCATGGGTAACAGGGTAAATATAAATTCAGCCATCAGTTAGTTTGCTAGGGGTTCGCTAGTTTAATATTTAAAGTTAAATTCCCATTATTAACAAAAAATGTTTGTTTGATCATATTTTTCTTTCAATAACCCAAGTAACAAAGTTGAATTTTTGTGTTTGCCGCATGCAGTCAACATATCTGTAAGAACTGAGAAAATGCACAGAGATTAAAATAATATAGAGATGATGATGACGAGTGTCTTCACCTTGGACTCTCCTCCACCCAAAACGTTCACCATCACCTCCATCACAGTCTCGTGCATGCCCAGCGCTCTCATCAGGTTCGGATGCTGGTAGAACACCTTGTTATTCATGATGTCACTGCAGACGGGACACAGACAGGTCAGAGGTCAGAGGTCAGGCCGGAATCTCGCACACTAAACACCAGAGGGGGGCGTCACTGAGCCAAAGACAAGACCCAAAACCCTCCACTGCTCATCAAGGCTGTATTTATTTGATCAAAAATACAGAAAAAACAGTAATATTGTGAAATATTATTGCAAGTTCTAATATTGGTGTTTTATTTTAATATAATTAAAAATATAATTTATTTATTACTCCAGTTTTCAGTGTCA
>JAFVLL020021362.1:27601-52556 GCA_021397915.2 Tor tambroides
GAACTTGACCTGCTGCTCGTGGGGGATTTTCTCTCCTTTCGGTCGAATTCCAGCATCTGAAATAAAGATGAGGAGCTGATGTGCTGATGATGATCAATAACTCAGAGATGGATTCAGGCATTAAAGCGAGCGTCTCACCGTACTCCAGCATGTGTGCGTGCGCTTCATCCACATACGTGATCAGCTGCTGCAGAAACGTGTAGGCGAAGCGTTTCTCTATGGACGGAGCGTCCAGATCCTGCTCTTTCATAGCCCTGCTCACATCACAAACATCACATCAGTCTGTGCTGATTCTGAGGGAAAACCGGCACAACTCCACACAGTGGATTTAAATACAGTCAAATGTGTTCAACTGAGCTGGGAGTGAAGCACTCTGGGAGATTAAAACAGCCAAATTAGCCAAAGTGTAAACTGGACACATAAACACTGGACAGGAGGCCCACAGAGCTGAATGAATGTGTGGAGCTCATAGAAAGGGTCTGTTTGTGCTCCAGAACAGATAAAAAGTCAACCCACAACAGTTGAGTGCAGGAAAAAAAAAGTTTTCATTTTTTTAATTAATTAATTTTTTATTTTTTGGAGAATTACACTACTGTTTGGAGATTTGTTTTACACTGATAATTTTATTCATCAAAGATGCATTAAATTTATAAAAAAGTGACAGTAAAGACATTTATAATATTTCAAATAAATGCTGTTCTTTTGAACTTTCTATTCATCTGTGAATCCTGAAAAATAAAATGTATCACAGTTTCCACAAAAATATTGTCCAGCACGACTGTTTTCAACATTGATAATAATCAGAAATGTTTCTGAAGCAGCAAATCAGCATATTAGAATGATTTCTGAAGATCATGTGACACTGAAGACTGGAGTAATGATGCTGAAAATACAGCTGCGCATCACAGAAATAAATTACAGTTTAACACATATTCACATAGAAAACAGCTGTTTTACATTCTAATAATATTTCAGATTTTTTTTACAGTAGTTTTGATCAAATAAATGCAGCCTTGGTGAACAGAAGAGACTCTTTCAAAAACATTAAAGTGATAGTTCACCCAAAAATGAAAATTCTGTCATTAATTAAACTCATCCTCATGTTGTTCCAAACCCGTAAGACCTTCGTTCATCTTCAAAACACAAATTTAGATATTTTTGGGTCAGAGAGCTCTCGGATTTCATCAAAAATATCTTAATTTGTGTTCTGAAGATGAACGAAGGTCTTATCCCTTTAAAAATCTTCCCAACCCCAAACTTAAACTTTTGATGTTTTGTGAAATAATTCTTTGAATATTTATTTGTGAATAATTATAAGTAAGATGTAAACCATGTCTACAGATAAATGTGAAAGAGCAACACACACACACACACACACAAACACACACTCACACACACATACACAGGATCACCTTGAGACGCTGTATCCGTTGATCTGAAAGAACTTGAGGATGTCTTGTGCTTTCTCTCGGTCTTTGGATTTCTCTTTGGCAGTTAAAGTGTCGTAAGGAACCAGTAATGGATGACTTCCTCCTCCTGACACACACACACACACACACACACACACACGTTAGAAAGCAGCACCAGACACACTAATATGCAGCGCTGCAGTGCCATCTAATGGCTGCGCTCAGGTTTATATGCTCAGAAGGACCTACTCTCCCACTACTGTACTGTAATTTTATACTGTAGTATGTAACATGAATTTTATGAGCAGTTTGTGAACAGACCTTTGGATTCCAGCTCCAGTTTTTTCTTCTGAGCCCAAATGTTGTGATAGTTCTCGGCCAGCAGCTCGGCCATCGTCTGAAGCACACAAACATAATAACGTGTCTTAAACAGTAAAACTGGAGAGTTGTGTTGTTGATGTGTGAAGCGGGGCGCTCACATGCAGGTCTCTGGACAGCGTCACGTTGCTCATGTCGACGGGCCGAGGGCTGAAACCGTGAGCGCCCTCTATGGAGCGCTGCAGGAGACACGAGAGGTCAAAGGTCACGCGATTCTCTCTTTCTATTATCCATGACATCATCACTCACTCATACAGTAAATACGGCTGTTTCTGACCTGACTGGACAGAGAGATCCGGCGCGTGCGGTTGTGTAGCGTGGACGCGTCGCTCTCTCTCATCCGCTCGATGCTCCAGCCCCACGTCAGCATCGTCTTCAGACTCTCTCTGATTGGCCAGCGGTACGCCTCCTTATCCTGAAACACAGAGGCATGCTGGGAAATCTACTCATCGTTCTGAGTGTAATCACTGAACGGTTTCTGTACCTTCTCAGACAGACATTTGTAGGGCTTGAGCAGCGGATGAACTTCAGATGATTCACACATCTGCTCTCCATAAACCCAGCCGGCGGCAAACTACAGACACACAGATCAATGAACACAATCCAAACAAGACGACCTGAAACCGTGCTCTGCCAGGAGGCAACTTGCCAGTTTAACATCAACGTATCTGATAAAGTACTTACTCACAAAAAAACAGCATAAAATGTCATTTTCAACAACACTGGCACAAAAACACTGACAAAATTTGAATCAGAGTAACTGTATTAAATCTGAGAAAAGATTTTCATTTAACACTGTTAATAAAACAGAAGCTCTTTATTTCAAATAACTGAAATAAACAATGATAAACACAATTTTCTTTAGATTAAATTGAATTGTAATACTTTACAATAAGGTCCCATACATTAACATTAGTTATAATAGCAATATATTCTTTACAGCCTTTATTAATCTTTGTTAATGTTAGTTAATGCAAATACAACTGTTCATTGTTTGTTCACATTAGTTCAAAGTGCCATGTTAACTGATACAACATTTGATTTTACATGTATATTAATAAATATTTAAATCAACATTAACTAAAATGAACAAGTGTTTAGTGTTTGTTCATGTTCACTAGTGTAACTAATGTCAGCTAATGAAATCTTAATGTAAAGTGTTACGTGTTAAATAAGACAAACTCTAGAAATGTTCTATTGTGCGATGGCTCAAAATGAACTTATGAATCATTTTTTTGAATCAGTCTGCACTGATTCAGTCGAGTCTGAATGAATGAATCAAATTCAGTGCTACTTATAAGAGAGAGGAACATTATAGATCACTGATTCAGCTCATTTAATCCACAAAAATCATGTGTTTTGATTTACCACACCACTACTTCATGGAAAGTAGCACTAGATTGTGTAAAAAACCTCCGAGCTACAGTCACACTATCTGGTTATTTACTCCCAACATCAGATTTACTAAGAGAGGAGGACAAAATACAGCCAAAAATATAAATAAGATGAATAACATTCAGTCAGTTTAATAATGAAATGAAAGCAGCTCTGACCTTCTCCATGGACCATTTCTCATGGGAGTATTCTGCATATTTATTGATGAAATGATCGAGCTTCTCAGGAACAACAACACTGCAGAAACACAAACAAAACACAGTTTCACGTGCAAATCAGGAAAATCATGTAACGTGACCTGCAAAATGGGACGTGCTTGATTTATTAAAGTTGATTAGATTTATTCATGTTTGTAAAAGCGCGAAAGAGAACTTGCACTGTTCCTCGGGAGGATTTCTGTGAATGCGCTCAGAACAGAACATGGACATAAAAGTCATCTTTTAGCTCAAAGTGTGCGCCTAAATGATCAGATACAGCGTTTAGTGGTTATTCTCATAAGCCCTCATCGGTTATGTAATAAGTGAATGTACACAGTTGAGAATGAAAATATGTGTGTCTCTTAAAGTGACAGCAGCCTAATATTCCTGCTGCGACTGTGTGCTTAATATTAATCAAACAACAAAAGACAAAGACAAAATCACACACTGCTCTTGACTGAAGGACTTCTGTAGCTTTAATAAGAAACAAAGAAAGTTTAATTCTTAGAGTGAAGACTATGCTGTTTTATTTTACATGTGATTATTAATTTCTGTAGTAGGCTGTTAACAGAACAGGCCCAACTGAGACTTGCAGAATTATTTGCTTCATTTGTATCTTTTTATTTTATTGTATTTGTCCTTTTTTGTTACTGACAGTTCAATTATTTTCAATAATTTCGAGGACTTTTTGTTTGTTTGTTTTTCACTAATATTAGTTACCCTAGTACTCTGCTGTGGTTTACTGTGGTCTCTAAAATGTAGATGTCATACCTTATTTACAGAAAATATATATTTGATATATATCACATCTTTAAATAAATCACTCATCGGTCATCTGGCCCACTCATAATCGTGTTAAATAATCATGATTATGATTTTTGACATAATCGAGCAGCCCTAATCTCTAACCGGCTTCATCAACTGTAAAGGTTATTGCACACTGAGTCCGAAATTTTCGCACGTTAAAAAATAAATACAACCTCATGTTGTGTCAATCATATTTACACACTGCCTCTGAAACTTTCGTCCGTCATAAAAAATTTGGATCAGGTTCGATTTTTTGTGTTTTTGCATCTGTAGCAAGCATTTTGATTGGAAACGATGACGAATATGAAAAAAACACATACGATAATTTCAGAGGCAGTGTGCAAGGACCTTAAACACTCATGTTTAGAGGTAAAGGCTTCAGAGGAAGAGGATGGAGGTCTTCCTCCAGCAGAAGAGCTGGAGTCTGACCTGCTGGTGTCGGCGGGCTGCGGGTTGAAGTTTCCCTCGGCGTCCATGGACGACTGTTTCTCCATCAGGGCCATGTAGTTTGACTCCATGTAATCGGGAGGTAAAGCTCCACCCACCGCGCTCAGACACGGCAGCGCCAGCTTGAACAACTCCACCTCATATTTCTGCAAACACACACACACACACACACACACCTCAGATACAGCAGACAACGAACTTCACTTACAGAGCGACGCATCAGCTCAGGCTCTGCTGTACCTTTCTGGACAGAGCGTCAAAGATTCCCCAGAAGAGCTTTCTGGACAGATGCAGCTCCTCGTCCGACGCGGCGCCGAAGCTGCCCCATCCTCCGGACAGACAGTAGTACTTCCAGCAGCGCTCGTAGTGATTGGTCAGGAGCTGCGGGGAGGACACGCCCACCAGTTACTACAGCACATGATTCCTGATGTGAATGAGAGATCAGACGTGTCTCACCTTCAGAGGCATCTTCGTGTGTTCATTGAGCACAGGAACGTCAAACACCAGACGCCTCAGCAGATGCTGCATCATCGAGGGACGCAACTTACTGCAAAACACACGAACAACAAACACATGAGAGTCACATGATACATGCCTGAGACGGCTACTGCTTGAAGTTTTCTGAAATGTTATGTTTAAATATGCAAATGGGGCATTTTATAATTAAACATGCACTCATTTGCATACATTTCCAGAGTATAAACATGACCCTGGAGCACAAAACCAGTCATAAGGGTCAATTTTGTGAAATTAAGATTTATGCATCATCTGAAAGCTGAATAAATAATCTTTCCATTGATGTATGGTTTGTTAGGATAGGACAATATTGAACAGCAGATGGCGCTGCATGCTTCAGAAACAGCCATACTCTGCTCCTTTCCAAATCCTTACACACACTTGAACCTAAAATAATCATTCATAAAATTCAAAAAGGTTGAAGACATCACAAGGGTGTTCACAGTGGGCTGTGTTTACATTAATCTGACGTCATAAAAGCATTCTGAGCCGAGGTGAATTTACAGAATCAGCCGAACGCACAATGAGTATTTGAGTGTGTGGATAAAAACTAGATTAGAGCGCCATCTGCTGTTAAAATATAGACTCAGAATCCATTCCAGAGAGAATCACGATGCATTCAGAAGATCTGAGAAATGATCCACAAATCGATTCTGCATTGATTTATTGTCACAGCCCTATTGGATCTGGGCTGACACTAGGGCTGGGTGATAAATCGATAACGTTAATTATCGCGCAATATAAATTTCTCGATAAATGATGCGTTGGATAAATGTTCGATATAATGTTTATGAGGCAAAGGCAGAACAAAAGAGCTAGTCGTTTGAAGCGGGCCACTCTGAGCGTTTATCCGCTCGGATCAAAGTTCAAACAGCGGCGCGAGCTTCACTAGAGCAGATGCGTTACTCGCTGATATAATGACTCTGTTATAGATCAGTGGTTCACTCGCTGATGAGTCTCGGTCAAACAGTGCTGTGAGATCCAGTGTGAAGCGCTTGAGTTCTGCGAAGAACACAAATAACTCGGTTTACAGCCAGATGATACAACGCTGACAAACACTGTGCACAACGATACAGTCAGAAGACTTTTTAATCTACAAATCCCCATCATTTACCATAGATTTACCGTAGTAACACTAACTGCACCATGGTATTGTGTCAGAAATGTGGGTATTTGTGTCGAATTTTATTATATTATTATATTAATGCAGACATGTATTAAATGTATTGGAGGAGGAGTAATGGAATATAATTACAGTATTTTTTGTGATTAAGTCATAGTGTTTATACTAAATGTATTAAGACTGCTGTTTTTCGTACAAATACCTAGATGCCATATTACATTTTTACCATGGTATTGAGACGCTATTTGTAGTTTTAAATGTGATTATCATGATCTAAATGTATGCTACTATGGAAGACCAATGGTAAAAAAAAACAAAAAAAACCCTCAGAATAATTAAATTTCACCATATAAAAATGAGGTTGCTACAATTTTTAACTGATATAACTGATTTTGATACTGAACAAATCTACATCTGCATCCTAACTCAAGCTACTATCAAATGTGTATTTCTAAGAGACAACATTTTATTTATTATTAATTATTATTGATATTATCAGGCAACACAAACATGTTTCTTGATTTGAAACAATATTACTCATTAGAACATGCAGAACTAATACAATTTTGACATTTATTGTGATAATTATCGATATCGACTGATATGAAAAAAAAAATGATCGTGACAGTTTTTGCTCCTATCGCCCAGCCCCAGCTGACACGAGTCCTCACCCGCACATGGCCAGCAGGCACTCCTCGATGGCGTCTCGCTGCGCTTTGGTGAGACAGCAGCCTTTGGACAGTCTGTAGACGGTGTGCAGCAGAGAGTCGATGAGCGACGCGAACGGCTCCGTCCCGGCGAACAGAGGAGCGCATTTAGTGAGCAGCGGCAGCACCGCCGTGCACAGGTACCGGTTCAGAGCCAGCGCCATGTCTGTCGCGCTCAGAGCCACCTGGAGGTCAAAGGTCACACAGGACGAGGGGCGAGGTCAAAGATCGGCATGATAACACACAGGCACTGAGGTGTCACGTGACTCACCGTGTCCAATGAGGCGGCGGCTCTGAGGTCAGGAAGAAATCCCACTTCCAGCAGGTGCAGGAGGAAGTTCTGGTCCTCGATGCCGTAAACCCGGTCCAGGAACAGAACCATGGCCGCTTTGTGATCAGGACAGAATCCCGCTGACATGTCTGGCTCGATCACAGAACCGTCTGAACACACAAAAATATACAGTACACTATATAGCAAATCTCAACTTGATTGTTCATATCATCACAAAATGTAACTCCATTATTGTCCAGCACTAATCTGATCAATGTGAGTATACGGCATGAAGATATTACAAACATTAACATCATGATTTTTCATTATATTTAGTCATTTAGCAGATGCTTTTATCCAAAGCGACTTACAAATGAGGACAATAGAAGCAATCAGAATCAACAAAAGAGCAATGATACGCAAGTGCTATAAGACTCAGCCTAATGCAGAACACGTAGCAAGGGTTTTTTATTTATTTATTATATAATAGATAAAAAGAAAACAAATAGACAGACTAGAAAAAGAATAGAGAAAGCTAGAGTTAGAAGTCTTTTTGTTTGTTTGTTTGTTTTTTATAGAAAACAAGCAGTTAGAAAACAAATAGAGTGCAAGTCTTAAAGGGTCATGTTTAAAAAAATAGATAAAAAAATAAAAATAGATAAAATAGATTTAGAATAGAGAGTGCTAGAGTTAGAGGGTCAAATAAAGATGGAAGAGATGTGTTTTTAGCCGTTTCTTGAAGATGGCTTGGGTTGAGTTGGGCAATTTATGATTATGATTTTCTGTAAAGCTGCTTTGATGTGTATAGTGGACATTGCTACACAAATAAAACTGACTTGATATGACTTTAGAACACAAATCTGGTGATCCTGTATATCAGTCTACATGTTTTGCCACTGTGCATTACTGTAAATGTAATTCTTTGTTCATTTCTTTTACACAATGTCAACAACAAAAGCAGGTGCAGCACAAGATGAACCCAGACGTCTCTCTTCCTGTGAGTGCTGTAGTGAGTGCGATCAGACCTTTGGCCAGCGTGGGCATCAGGAACGGGATGCTGATCACTCCCACCAGATCCTCAATGGGAATGAGCGAGCGCAGGATGGCTCGGATACGGATGGCCTCTCCCTTCCCGGCGTGGATCAGCTGCATCACCAGAACACAAAGATCACATCATGAGAGGAACGTGATCGACGTAAAGCCTTATGTACATGTTAACAGTGAAGACGATTTACAGGGAAAACATTCACACTCTAGGGCTGTCAAAAAAAATTTGAATTTCGAATATTCGTTGAATTAAAAATAAAAATCCATGTTTGAATGTAAAAACGGTGCATTTGAATGTTGGGTGTGCGTCAGGCTGCTTTATCAGTGACACACGAGATGTGATGATGATGTAAGTGTCGTTGCATTTTAATGTATCCAGCTAAAGCCACTAGATGCAGCGCTGCTACGCTGCTCATTCAAAATATTAGAGAAAAAGAGAACATCAGTGTTGTTTACGGTGAAACTGAAACCAAGCCGTTCACACAGAACCTATATTTATCACATTTTCACATTATCTATCAGCGTTGCACTCGCGTCTCACTCAAGAGAGCCGCATGTTCAGAAAGCATGGAAAATTAATGCAAGTTCATCTTTTAAAAAACATGTCTCGAGACTTTATGCCGGTTTTTCTGCATCTCGTGTTTTTAAGTGAAAAAAGTTCTCTTTGTGATTGGTTTTCGGGTCCTTTGTATTAAACTATATATACATACATGATACTGTTTTGTTTCTAAGCAACTTAATTAATTATATATGGTTTATAAACATTATTTTAAACATTATGCACTTTTTTCAAAGATAGTCGTGTTATTTTATTGCTTTGAAGAAACGTGCATTAGTAATATTCCGTGCGATGCACCCTCTTGTGGCCTCAGGAGAGAAACCAAAAGCTTTTTCCCCCCTAACTGAAATTTTTCATATTTAAGTACAAAATTCAAAGTTAGTTTATCAGCCATTCTGACAGGCCTAACACACTCACGTGCATCTCTGGAGCGCAGCGGCCCAACAGATCGATCAGAGCGGCGTAGAAGGTCATGATGGCGTTTCCCATGTGAATGGTGTCGTCTTCCTCTTCCTCCATGATGTCAGTACTATGAAAGACACAGATCACCATCAACAGTGCTTTGTGTTCAGCTGATCATTAAGCTCACAGATAAACAGCCCTGATCATGAACGACACATTATAATCTTTCTGAACAGTGCATCTTCAGACCAATACAATACAATAATACAAACATCAATACAAACATTTATAACCCAACAGAGAGCCCCGTTCCATCGCAAATCATCATGGGATATTCGGACCCTGTCGTTCAATCTGTCTTTCATTTGTCTACATTAAAACTCTTCATCTGACAGTTCTGACCACTGACATGATGACAAATTAAAGTCATACTGAACAATTATCGGTTAATCTGCTAAACGATAATAAAGAAAAACAATCATTTAAAAATTAAAAAAAAAAAACTGTTGAAGAAATAAAATCATGACATGATGTTTGTTATACTGCAGGTTGTTAATTGTATTACTGCTCCTAATCATTTAATTAGGATTCAAACACTTCTCACCTTCAAAAATCCCTAACACTGACACCAAATGGAAAGCATAGGGCAATTGTTAATAATGAGTGTTAATGACAATTTTAGTCACTCCAGAAATGCATCCATTTAACCTGAGTTGCCTTTCTTAAATACACCTACAGCTAAGCATCTGTTAGTACCCATAATTACCCATCTCTGTGTTTACATGCATCAGAGTTCCCAAGAGTGGGCATCTGAATATTGTCAAACTGAATCAGATTGTGGTGTTTACATGAATCAATACTAATGGGAATACTGCCAAATTCAGATTTGATGCGCATGTGAGCATACTATTCCCTTTAAAACACTGTGGATGTAAATGAAGGTGTTGATCCTCAGACTGCTGCAGATCCAGCAGAAGTTGCTGCATTTAGAGCACGACCCAGTTTACTAGGATGCTTCTGGACCAGCGGATAATGACAGATCAGGAACACAGAAGATAAATGAAGGAGAGAATCATACTGTATGTGAGATGAAGAGATGCTGATGCTCATAAATAAAGGTTGCCAATGTGGCTTTTATAGAAATCCAATATTGGCTCATGATTTTGTGTGTGTGTTTATTGCGTACAGTGTCCTGCTCTCCTCTGTGGTGGGTGATGGTCCGTCTCTGCTGGAATCTTCTGAGATCTTTATGGCCTCCTCCATCGCTGCTAGCAGCCCGTTCCCGCCTTCTCCGCGCAGGGCGGGGCCAAAACACTCGGGCCGGCGAATCAGGAGCCGCACCACCACGTTAGCGTTCTCCTCCACACTCTCACCTGAGACACACCGAAACAACCATTCACCCACAATACAGCACCACATCACCATCATCTCCAGGAGAACATGCATCAGAACACCAACCGCTGGCAGGATCTGAACAGAGAGATAAATGTGACCCTGGACCACAAAACCAGTCATAAAGGTCAATTATTTGAAATTGAGATGTATACATCACTGATGTATGGTTTGTTAGGATAGGGCAATATTTGGCTGAGATGCAACTATTTGAAAATCTGGAATCTGAGGGTGCAAAAAAATCTAAATATTGAGAAAATCTCCTTTAAAGTTGTCCAAATGAAGTTCTTAGCAATGCATATTACTAATCAAAAATTAAGTTTTGATATATTTACAGTAGGAAATTCACTAAATATCTTCATGGAACATGATCTTAATATCCTAATGATTTTTGGCATAAAAGAAAAATTGATAATTTTGACCCATACAATGTATTGTTGGCTATTGCTACAAATATACCTGTGCTACTGAAGACTGCTTTTGTGCTCCAGGATCACGAATGCAATAATGGGTAGAGATCGACCGATATATCGATTTACCGATATTTTTCCCGATATTTAAGCATTTTACCATAATCGGATATCGGTTTTGTAATATCGGATTCACCGATAAATGCCGCCATTTTGTGGGTGTTATGAGAATTGCGCGCAGAATCGCCATTGCAGCGCGTCTGAGGGGAGACGAGACAACAACAACGGCATGCACAAGTACTTGATTTGCTGTAGTTAGTAAACTTATTTAACATAACAGCCATTAATGCACAAATTAGATGCATTACATAAATGCCTGTTATGTAGTTTATGCAGCTTGGCTCTAAGAAATAGAGAGCAACTCACGGAGTCATATAAATAATCCGTCAAGTCCTGTCCCAATAAAGACTTAATTTTGCCTGAATTAAATAATACGCAGCCATGAATGAGCACATGTTGTAAATAAAAGCGCTGAATTGAATTCTCTCTCTGTTGTCTATGCTCATCGTTAGTCTCGTGAAGTCGGAGTCACGTAGGCTAAAGGCCCGGGTAAAGCTCTTTACCTTCCGCGTTCTGTCCCTTCTCGCACAGCCGCGTCCGCGCAGCTTTCAAAGTATACTCGCCGCGGATGAGTGCGGACGGTCGAGCTCGACACACTTAAATCCGTCAAGTCCTCTTCCATTAAGGACGTAACTTTGCATGAGTTAAACAATACAGCCATGAATGAGCGCATGTTGGAAATAAAAGCGCTGAATTAAATTCTCTCTGTTGTATATTTGCTCATCATTAGTCTCGTGAAGCCGCTTCACATTGCTGTTCACTCAGGATTGATGCTCAGGAAATGCTCCAGCACGGCCTCCGCATGTAACTTTTAACAAGATTCACTTGTTTAAAACACCTTTAAATTGTAGCAACATTTACTATATAACCATTATTTTGCTAATAAACATCTAAAAATACAACTTTATGGAAATTAATTATCTCCACGAGCGATCGCAGTTTGAGTTCTTTGTGTCGCATAGATAAACCGCGCTTGTCAGCAGGCATTTCATAATCTAGAGGGACAAAAACATTAATAATTCTGATATAACATTCAGTTAAGAAATGCAATAAAATACTTTGTATTTATTAAAAAAGAAGTTAGTAAAAGTTTATTATATTCCAATATTCCAGAGTATTATTCAGTGAATTAACATTATCCAGTGAATTATTCTTGACTCCATTAAACAGCTTATAAACCTACTAAAACTGTAGTTTAAAATGAAGTTGATATGACTCCTGTCTTTTATTTATTTTCTCCATTTGAAAACATTAGACATTCTACATTTATTTTGCTTATTGATAATATTAGTGTTATTGCTGCTGATGCTTTTTATAAATAAAATGTATTTGTTTATTGTTGTAATATGAAGATTAAATTTAACATGAAAGACTGCAAATGTTCGACACTTAAAAAAAAAAGATGACTGAAAAGAGGAAAAACCAAAGTGAAGTACTTTATAACAGTAAAGAAATATCGGTTCAGCATATCGGTTATCGGGCACATAAACATGCAAATAATTGGTATCGGTATCGGTTCTAAAAAATCAATATCGGTCGATCACTAATAATGGGATTGAATCTTGAGTGTAACTTTAAAACAATGCACTTGGGTATTTCTCCTTCAAAAATAACAAATAAGGATATATACCTCATTAATATATTACTAGCAACCAGTAAGAAGGCCATTACAAGGTAATGGCTCAAGGAAGATCCCCCATCTGTATGTGAATGGAAAGAAATTGTACAAGATGTGTACAGTATGGAAATTCTGACCCTTCCTTAAGACAACAATCTACTAAAATGTCATCATACTGGGGGAAGTGGTTGAAAAGAACAGAAAATATTTAATTGGTTACCTGGGATTTTTTATTTATTTAATTTTAATTTTTTTTTTACCTTCTCTTTCACCTGGATGACACCAAATATAACAATGTACAGTACTATATTTATATGTATATGAGTTTGAAGGCCCAAAAAGAGGGAAAAAAGCACTCTTAGTTCATTTTTGTTTGACCGTGTTGGATATGTAAGTCTTAAAATAACTTTGTATGGCAGAATCTGAAATCTAAATACTCCTGAATGTATTATAAGTTGTACTTAGTGATTGCTGTATGTCTATGTCTGTTATGTGTATATGTTGTTCTTTGGAATCTGTTCATTTTCTTCTGTATTTATTTGGAAAAAAATGGGGAAAAAAAAAGTAAAAAAAAAAAAAAAGAAAGAACACCAACCATTACAGAAGACCGCGAACCGGAGGAAGTCCAGGTAGCGTTCTCCCTCCACCGGGTTCCAGCCGATGTCAGGATAACCTTTAGACATCAGCATCACGCAGCTCTGGAGACCACAGCCTGCCAGATACTGCACCACCTGACACACACACACACACACACACACACACACACACACAGTCAGTGCTCGACAGCCTATATCAGCCAATCACAGACTGAGGAGAGAGAAAGAGAGTGGCACCTTCTCGAGGTCCGGCTCTCTCAGCGCCAGAGCCAGTTCATTATTGTCCATCACAGACGCGGCGGCCACATCCAGAGGAGTGGACCCTCGCATGGACGGAGACGCTACAGAGAACACACACATGATTAGCGGACACTAACACTAACACCTCCCTCCGGAGATCTCCAGACGTCTTACCGAGGCCCACGCTGCTGTTCTCCAGCAGGTAGCTCAGGTGATCAAACATGGCCTTCTGATTCTGACGGCTGATCCGACAGAAGTAGCACAGGAACCGACAGCAGTTGGCCACCATCTTAGGAAAGGTGATTTCCTGAAGACAAAGGACATTCGTTCAGTCACACTTTGTTCTGCTTGCATTTGAAGTGAAAACTGAAAGGACTGATTCCTGAAAGCTGCTTTGAAACAATTTGTATTGTATGAAGTGCTATAAAAATAAAACTGACTTGATGAGATGCTGATAGTGAAATGAGTGAGTTTCATCTGTTATGAGTAACGAAGCATTATTGTAAGAGATCATGTGAAGTCTGGCACAAAATAAACCCTTGAAAGACGATCAGATTCAGAACCCATCCTGAAATATTGATTAGAGCGTAAAGGATGTAATTCTGTGAGCAGATGTCTGTTGATTCAAACCATCCATATTACAGTTTAGAGTCATTAGACACAAACATTAGAGCACAGAAGACCAATCACAATCCAGTATTACACAGAAACAGTCAGGACAAGCTGTTCAGATCTACATCTTAGCTTTTTGGGACTTTTACTAAACTGCGATTAGAATAAAGCCTGGAAGTCTTAGAAATTGAGTCTTTTTCTGTAGCAGTAAAAACGATGTGTATATGTTGGTTTATGACCTCATGGGTAACAGGCAGTGGTGGGTAAGTTATTAAAAAAGTAATTAATTACTAGTTACTAATTACATCTTCAAGAGTGTAATTAGATTACTGTACAAATTACTCTCTCCAATTACTTATTACTAATTACTTTCTAAATCCTATATCAACCTCGACATGTTAATGATACAAGGATAGACATGAAACGCTTCTTTTAATTCTTTAAATTTTGATGTTAAATCCACTATAAATGTTCTGCAGTCTATACACAGTGTTAAGTTACTGTAATTAAATTACAGAAAAATAAGAGTAATCCTTACTTTACTTTTTCAAGGGAAAAGTAATTAAATTACAGTAACTTATTACTTAGTAACTAGTTACACCCAACACTATGCTGTCAGTCAGTTTGCTAGGGGTTCACTAGTTTAGGATCAAATATTTAAAGTTATATTCCCATAATAAACAAAAAAATATTTGTTTGATCATTTTTTCTTTCAATAACCCAAGTAACAAAGTTGAATTTTTATGTTTGCCGCATTCAGTCAACATATCTGTAAAAACAGAGAAAATGCAAAGAGGTCAAAATAATGTATGATAATGATGATAAATCACCTTGGACTCTCCTCCACCCAGGACGTTCACCATCACCTCCATGACGGTCTCGTGCATCCCGAGCGCTCTCATCAGGTTCGGATGCTGGTAGAACACCTTGTTATTCATGATGTCACTGCAGAAGGACGCAGACAGGTCAGAGGTCAGACTGGAATCTCACACACTAATCACCAGAGGGGGCGTCACTGAGCCAAAGCCACGACCCAAAACCCTCCACTGCTGTGAACTGTGAATGCTTTAAAATGATTTAATATACTTTTTATAAATAGTGACCCATGCTGGCAGAGTGAGTGTGAATGCGCTCGGGCTAATTTTGAAAAAAGTGCAAAATGTCAATTTTAGTCAGGTTTTGAGGTTTTCACAAAAATGAGTTCATTAAGCCATCTTCTAGTGATCCCAGTGCTCCAAATAGTAATTAAACATCTAAAATGATCGTTATTTGTACGTTTTCTGAGAGGAGTACCTTTTCTCCGCTCAATCTCGCTCTGATTGACATCCGAAGCGCCTGATCCCGATAAATACACTCATATACACAGAATTACAGTATTTCAGGTTTCACGCAAGCGTAATCTGTTGTGTCTTAAGTGAACGTTTGGGGAAAAACATCGGATGTGTAATATTATATTAGATCCGTGCAGTACAGTAATATATACAGGCCGTCTGTCGCATTAATGTTAATCTAACAATAAAAGAAAAGAGGGAATCATTCACTGCTCTTGATTGAACTGCTTTTGTAGTTTTAATAATCAATTTATTTGTAAACACACTAAAGTGATTTTTACATTTGATTATTTGTTTTTCTTGAATGCTTTTACTTAAACGTAAAATGAAAAAGGTAATGCATTATTTTTGTTATATTTGTTCTACTGGTTTTTTGCATCTGTTCTTATTTATAATATCAAAGATAAAATAAAAAAATAGCTATATTGTGATTATTAATATAGTAATTATTATTAAGAAAAGCACTGGAAGAAATGATGTAATGTTGCTGGTGATTTTGCTTTGGAACCTTCAGAAAACTTTAACTCAATTTTTCTCAGAATTGACTTTGCTGACTCCATCGACTTGTGAAAATAAAAATAACTCATTTTGAAAATCTGCTCAATGTGACTCATCCTGCCAGCACAGGTCACAATTTCATATATTTTTTCTATATAATTATATATTCTTTTTAAACACAAAAATATATTGTTTATATATTTTCCTATTTTTTATTACATAATATTATGTAATAATGACATTTAATTGTTTAATTATCAAATATATTTTTTTAATTATTTAACATTATTATTAGTACATACACACACAACACATCTATAATTGTTTTAATAACATATTTTTAATTATTCATTACATTATCATATGGCCCATTTAACAGCGTTCACTATGTTTCAGACTGCCGCTGACGTGAGACGTGAGTGATTGCGTTTAATCGCAATCGCAAAGTTTAATCGCAACATATAATCATTGCAGTTAATAGTGTTTGATTACATGTAATTTGTAACTAACTGCATGATTTTTTACTGTACATTTCTGCCATAGTCACCACTAATAACTGTCACGGAACGCTAAGAGGAGCGCCGCGAAAAGATGAGGTCAGGGTCCAAATGCAGGTGAGGTGCTTTTTAATCAGAAACAAAAAGCCAACACGGCAAAAAACAAACAGAAAAGGACTGGGATACGAGACGGCAACACAGTGCATGTATCCCAGACCAGAGCAGACACTAGAAACAAAACAACTCCAACACATTTACAAATAACACATATAATGCAACCAGGCAGAGTGGTGGGAGAGGGGAGACTATATAGTCCGTGGCAATGGGGAACAGCTGTGGGTGTAATGAGTGTGACAGGTGTGTGTAATGAGACAGGTGTGTATAATGTGACAGCTGTGTGTAATTTAGAGGAGTGGAGTCCGGGAGGAAGGGAGATAGCGACCTCTGGCGGAGAAGGGAAGAACCGCAGCCCGGACTCCTGACAATAACCTACTCCTAAATATAATGTAGAAACTTAAAATTTTCTGTAAAGCTGCTTTGCAATGATTTGTATTGTGAAAAGAGCTATACAACTAAACTTGAATTGAATTGAATCACCTGAGCCCGTGGATCATCAGCTTCTCCTCCTCGCGGCCCATCCTGACGCTGAGCAGAGAGCGGATCTGACCCAGAGACGCCAGCAGGTTGATGGTGTCCTCCACTGAGACGGCGTTGATGGTGTAGGTTTTGGGCAGCGCTCGCACCTGCCCGCCGATGCCATCATACTGCCGATGGAGCAGCACGAACATGGCCCGCACCAGCTCGGGATCCTCGATGACCGACTCCTGAGCCCAGCGCACCATCGTCTCTGAGATCAGCTGCTGCAAGGTGCCTTCAGACAGAAGCAGAGATCAGACTGGCTAGGAACTAGAGCTGCACGATATATCGCTTCAGCATCGATATCGCGATGTGCGCATCCACGATAGTCACATCACAGGATGTGCGATGTAGTATACTGATCGTTATATTATACTGGTTTTCTTTGCTCACACACAGACACTGTGTCTACACCGGACACGACAGAGCGACCTCTGCAAATCATTTGAACTTTGTGTCAGTACGTCATAAACATTTTCTGTCGGGGATTCTGCCGCATCCAGTGTAGACAGCATCACTGATTATAATGGGTTCTATAGTATTTTGTCACACCGCTCGCGTCCGATGTAGACACGGTGAGAGCCACGCAGATGCACGTGAACACTGAATTCTGTTCACTTCCGCGTCTATTTGTGCCTGAAATGACATATATGCGCCAAATTACGTCAAAATGCATGTCTCTGCAAGTATCCTTGTAAACACAGGTGCTTATGTCTTACAGTAAGTGAAGGTAAACAAATAAATAAATATAAAGATCAAAATCACTATTATAAACCAGTTAAAATTAATAAATTAAATTTTTTTTATTCAATAAATAGAATGCAATCTAATTAAATTATTTGAATTTTTTTTAAAAAGTGAAGGTAAACAATTGAGAAAGAAAATGGATAGTATATTGGTTCACAGCAGTTTAATGTTCCTGAGGCTTTCTGTGTCATGAATGTTAATCAAACAACAAAAAACCAGAGAAAATTCACTTTTGTAGCTTTAACACATATTTACTGGATTTAATTTATACAGTGAAGACTATGCAGTGTTATTTTACATTTGATTATTCAATTTCTGTACCTGAATACTGCTAGACTTACCTGAAAAAAATAAAGCAGTTTTATTTGTTGTATTATATTTATCTATGCTTGTACTTTATTTTCTGTTGATTTACTCACCTACAAAATCACCCAAATCATTGATTATTTTTTTCCAAATAGAGCTATTCAAGTCATCTGTTGATTTTTTTATTCATATCGCAATATATATCGCAGAAAAACGAAATATCGCAATGTGAGTTTGTTCCAATATCGTGCAGCCCTACTATGAACCGCACAGAGCGGCACAATTCTGGATAAATTGAGAATCGAGATTTTTTTGTCTCAAATAGAGATCGTGATTCTTCCACGATTATGAACTAAACAAAATAATGTGTGACAAAATATTATTGCTGCAGTCTCTTTAAAAGTGTCTGATTAATTTGAATGAATTATTAAGCATTTTAATATATGTATTTAAATTAAATATTTATGTAATACCCTAATTTTTAATATTAAAATGATGAAAAAGTGGGTTGAATGAATGATTCAACGACTCGCTCAGAAATACTTCACTTGTTTCATTACTGGATGAATCAGTGTTTTTGAACAAATCTCTTGAATCAATGATTCAATGACAAATACACTTTTAACAGTCACTTGTTGCCACCTAGTGGAGAAACAATGCAATCGACACAAATGTTATTTGAAGCAGTTACTTTCAAAAGATGACTCTATTTTGATAACTACCATAGACATCAATGTTTATATCTGAACTATAAACTTTCATCTCAGTATTTCTGTGATCTTTTAACGATTAATTAGAAGCCCACAACACGGTCCTCCTGGAGGAGAAGAAAGCCTCACTCACTGGGTTTCTTTGATTTCTTCTTCTTTGGTATATCCATCATTTTCTTCTTCAGGTAGGTCACCTTCTCCACCAGAGACATCAGACGCCCCCTGATGGTGAAATCACTGTCTCCATCTGATTTATCATCATCCGTCTCAATGCCTGCAGTACAGACACACATAAACACAAACCTCATCATCAACTTCTAAAACACAGAGCCAAAATAGACTTTCATGAGTTCCACTGGGAGTAAATCACACTTCAATCACTAATCAATAACAACACAGATCATGAATGACTTGAAAATTACTTGAAGCATGAAAAGCAAACAGTTTGGCAATGGGGTGAGAAAAATGAAATTCAAGATACATTGTAATGATCTTGTCTTGTTATTTTTCATCTGGTTTAAGGATGTTTAGATATGATCACTGATACTGCAGAGGATCGGAGAGAAACCCTTTACCACAGTGTGTCATCAGATCTTCATGGAAGTCCAGCAGCTGCTCACGGATGTCCTCTGGACACGGACAGTCCTGCTTCTCATCCTTAAAGTTCAGCAGCATGTTAATCTGAGGAAACACACACACACAAAATCACTGTTTGCACACTGAACTCTTCAGACAGTATTCTAACCTTTTTTGAGTGAAATAATACAAATGTGACCCTGGAGCACAAAAGCAGCCTTCAGTAGCACAGGTATATTTGTAGCAATAGCCAACAATACATTGTATGACTCAAAATTATCCATTTTTCTTTGATGACAAAAATCATTAGGATATTAAGTAAAGATCATGTTCCATGAAGATATTTAGATATTTAAATATATCAAAACTTCATTTTTGATTAGTAATATGCATTGCTAAGAACTTCATTTGAACAACTTTAAAGGAGATTTTCTCAGTATTTAGATTTTTTTGCACCCTCAGATTCCAGATTTTCAAATAGTTGTATCTCAGCCAAATATTGTCCGATCCTAACAAACCACACATCAATGGAAAGATTAATTATTCAGCTTTCAGATGGTATAGAAATCTCAATTTCAAAAAATTGACCCTTATGACTGGTTTTGTGATCCAAGGTCACAAATGATCACAGGAAATAAAGTAATCAATCAGGGATTTATTTGATCAAAATCATTTCAAACTCAATTTATTTATTAAGATTTACGAACAGAGGAAGAGAAATAGAAAAAGAGTTAGTATCATGGTAATCAGCTGACCTGTTCCTGCGGAGGAGAGCGGAACTCTTTGGTTTTGCGTGCCGTCAGAGCGGCGGACATGTTCAGCGCCTGCATCACTTCATTATAGCGGAAACGCTGGTTCTCCTGAAGATTCGCCACAAAGTCATCGGAGAACGCGACCACTGCCTCGATACGGTGACGCACCTGACAGTCACACAGGTACTGCAGCAGGTGACACATCTGCACACACACACACACACACACACACACACAGAGTAAACATCTCATCACTTCACTCAGTCACCTGAGCTTCTTCACTGGGGTCTTTTTTATCGTTTTTTCAAAACAAACCAAATGAATCAATCCCTTAACACTCACAAACACTTCCCTGAGATTACATCTATGCTGAGCATTCATTTTTATAAGAGAACTGAAAAATAGTGTATATACACATGTACACACACTAGTGTAAGTTCAGTATTATTGAGATTGCATTTTCAGTTTTAGATTTAGTCATTTTAGTACAAGTTAAACCAAATGAAAATGAGAAATGTTGCCTTGGGAACTAGCTGAAATAAAATTAACTTTACAATAAAACTTTACATTGATATTACATATTTACATGATATATTATGTTAATTCAGTTAATATTTATTTTAAGTAATGAAAATGTTTGAATGGTTTTAATTTTAGCAAATATAATAACCTTGATACACACATTCATGTATATACATGCATTAAAATAAGTTAATGCATTTATTATTAATAATATATACCTTAAACCAATAAAATGAGTTAATAATAAAAGATAAATTAAACTATAAAATACACTGGTTGGCATTTATTTAGAGAGATATTTAAACTTTATTTAGTTTTCTTATACAGCGTACACTTGGTCAAAAAACATGGTTCAAAAACAGAGAGATATTTAGGCCTAATCAAAAACATTTAGAATTACTTAGAATGATCAAAATAATCAATGAAGGGGGTCAGAATTTAAAAACTATATTTTGAAAGTCGACATTTGCAGCTACATGTCAACTAGCAATTAGTGGTCAATTAGAAGACTTAATATGCTTAATATCAGCTAACAATTTATTCTGATGGACATTCAACCGATTATAACAACTTTGCAACTACATGTCAGCTTATTTTACTAACCCTAACCGTCTACTAATACTCTAATGCAGCTGCATAGTTACTTATAGTCAGTAGGATGTCTAAAGTGGACTACTGAAATAAAGCGTGACTAGCAAAGGTTTTTCAGATCCTCTTCACTCACCTGGAGCTTGACGGGTTCAGGAAGCTTCATCTGTAGAAGTCCTTCTTTGGGCGTCTTTCCTCTCAGGCCGTGTTCCTCGGCCCCGCCCCCTTCCATTCGGCCCCGCCCACAGCCGTCCTCCGGCGTCCCGCCTCCGCTCTCCACGCCGGAGTCCTGCGAGAAGACGCTGGGCTCGATCAGCTGCAGGATGGTCTTCAGGTCTCCGTTGTGGAAGATGCCCATGATCAGGAGCGTGTAGAAGAGTTTAATGAGCGGGACGAACAGGAACTCCGTGCTGCCTCCGACGGGGTCGCGCACGTGTAAGCTTCCCTCCCGTACCGCCTCCGTCAGCATCTCCATGGTGCGGCTCTTCAGCGTCTCCAGCGGGAACTCGGGGCTGTACTGGAAACCCACGGCGCCCACGAAGCTGGGCGAGGAGAAGCGCATGCGGGGCTGCAGAGAGGTGCTCAGGCCGATCCCCGGCAGCCCGTGCTTCTTCTTCTCGTCGGGGAAGAGCGTGATGCTCTTGGTCTCGGGGGTCATGGGCACGATGTACTCGGAGTTCATCATGAGGCGCGCGGTGGCGTAGCTGCTCAGGTGGATGTCGATCAGCAGGTCGTAGTATCCGGTGCGCAGCAGGCCCGGCATGTATTTGTTCTGGATGGCGTAGAGCAGCTGCGCCTCGTCTACGTGACTGCAGAGCGCGTGAGCCACACGGTTGTTCCCCAGCGCGCAGATCGCTGAATACAAGCGCAGTGTGTGATAGTGGAACTTCAGCAGCTCTCTCTGCTCCGTCAGCTCCAGGATATCCAGAGACCTGACGGACGAGCACACAACATCTCATCTGAAATCATCATCACCGCCACGTGCATGTAAGAACGGGCTGTGGTGAGTAAATAAACCATTAGCTGGTTTAGGGCTGGGAAAATAAATCGATGCATCGCGAATCAAGAAATGATTCAGCATCAATTCTGAGATTTTCCGACTGCATGGCGATTGTTTCTGGACTGGATTCTGAGGTTAGTTTTGAACAGCAGATGGTGCTGCATGCTTCAGAAACAGCCGTACTCTGCTTGTTTCCAAATCCTTACACACACTTGAACCTGAAATAATCATTCATAAAATTCAAAAAGGCTGAAGTGAATCACAAGCATGTTCACAGTGGGCTGTGTTTACATTAATCTGAGTCATAAAAGCATTCTGAGCTGAGGTGACACTACAGGCTCAGCCGAACACACAAGCGCTCTTCTTCATCAGCATTTGAGTGTGTGGATAAACACTAGAGTAGAGCGCCATCTGCTGTTAAAATATAAAATCAGAATCCATTCCAGAGAGAATCACGATGCATTCTGAAGATCTCATCTGCATCGATTTATCGTCGCTGCCCTAAGCTGGATATAAAATCAGTTACAAACAACTACAGTCAAACCAAAATTTATTCAGACACCTTCAACATTTCTCACATTATATCTCGGTTTATTCGCTATAGTTTAGAAAATGGTAATAAAATATGACAAGAATAATTGATCTTGATAAAGTCAGATAACTTTGATAGAAAGGTATGTGATGAATTGGGTTGAATAGCTGTCAGCTGTTAAATTTAAGAACACAATTAGATAAAACCAATTTAGCTCAACCAATCACCAAGCAGTGCTTCATTTAGTTCAGACTGTGGTGAAAAACATCACATTAATAATTAAAGAAAAACACTGAAGCAAAACATGCTCAGCTCAAAGTGTCTGATTGATTTTTGGTCCAAATTATTTATATCAATTTTACTGGTAGTCCACTGTATGAAGATTTTTTGGGTATAATGTCACAGTTTACTTTTGCTTTTATTTTGCTCTCCTCACTTATCCTCATGAACTATAGTGTCCTGCACCCACCAGTAAAAAACAATATCAAAAATTATATCTGGTGTCTGAATAATTTTTGGTTTGACTGTACATAATGCTTAAATTAAACTGTGAAAACAACAGACTGACTCTCTATTGAAATAATGAATGGGTCAGTTCAGACTAAAGTCACATTTAAACCATCTACTGAACTCTCACTCATTTAACAATTGATCGTTAAAAACTTTACAATTGATAAAAACTTTAACGCATTTCTAGTGGTTTCTTAGCACATTTACTGGTTACAAATAAATACATTTTATATGAATCTGTAGAATTTTCTTAATGTCCACATGGTATTAGTACAGACACTAGCAGGCCATATTTTGTTTGACAATTATATGCCGAAAACTCATTCAAGAGTTTTATCACAAAATGACATTTTATCACTCTTGTTTTTTATATATATACACTAATCATCAGTTTGGAATAATTAAGATTTGCTACTGTCTTTGAAAAGAGTCTTTTCTGCTCACCAGCGCTTTATTTATTTGATCAAAAATACAGCGGGAAAAAACATAATATTGTGAAATATTATTGCAATTTAAAATAGCTGTTTTCTATGTGATCACATGATCCTTCAGAAACCAATCATTCTAATATGCTGACTTATTCAAGCAAAACACAAACTACATGAATACAGTCACTGTTTTGGAAAAAACGTAAAATGTTTTTATATGTAACATATATTTTCATAAAAAGAAAACATTTGTTGAGGGGAAAAATGTGCACTTGGTTTTCTATAAATTTTGAAAAAATAATTTTAATATTTAATAATTTTGAGTATTTTTTTTTATTTTATTTTTTATTTTTTTAAATTTAACAAAATCATTTACATATGTTCTCACAGGGTTAAGAAACATGCAGCCATTTTCCACAAAAACACTTCTGAGTTCTGAGGTCGGCAAAGCACTTTCTGCATGGCTGAAAGCATGTAGTTAAGTCTAATTTTCCAGAAGTGAAAGGTCTAAATGGCAGCGCAATCATGGAATCACCACCTGCAAATGCATGTCAATGCACTAACTAGCATTTAAAATACCTTAGCAACCACATAGCAACACTCTGGTAATCAGCCAGAACACTCCAGCATCATGGCTGTGAAATCTGCATGTTTTATTCAGAAAAGTCTGATTTATAAATCAGATTCAGATGATACTTACTGTCAATGTTCTTCTGTACACATTAAAAAAGCACTCAATTAAATGCACATGTATATATTTAGAGCAAACTTCAACTGCATTGACTGCAAAAAAAAAAATCAAGAGATGAATTCTATAGAATTATTTTAATTTACTGCACCTCAGGTGTGCATCATTTCCAGTAATTCAGTGGACTGGAGTCAGTTATTCCTCACACGCTGACAGCCCTAATGTCCAGAGATCTGTGTGTGTGTGTGTGTGTGTGTGTGTGTGTGTGTGAGAGTGTGTGAGAGTGTGTGTGTGTGCGCGCGTGTGTGTGTGTGTGTGTGTTAGTGTGTGAGAGTGTGTGTGTGTGAGTGAGAGAGAGAGTGTGTGTGTGTGTGTGTGTGTGTGTGTG
>JAFVLL020021365.1:0-26615 GCA_021397915.2 Tor tambroides
GCTGGACTGTAGCGCTCCAGAGAAAAGGCACACTGCAGAGGAGACTGGCTACTGCACCACACCTGAGAGAAGGAGAATTCCTGCACCAAAAGAAGAAGAAGAAGAAGGAGAAAACAGTGAATATTTTTAGCAGGAATCAATAGGAAGCATATGTGCCTCTTCTCCTCTCCTCCTTATTGTTATTCTGCTGTTGGAGCCGCTGAAGCTAATTTACTTAGTGTCATGTCACTGACGGCCCTGCCAGAACACAGCCTAGTGTGACAAAACAGGGCTTGCTATGGGTATGATTTGGATAAAAATGTGCCTGCGGTCATAAAGCTTTACGAAGAAAGGAATGGTGGGTAAACAGCATTGAGAAAAACACTCTTGAGAATGTGTCATCCAAAAACAGAAACAATTTGACAAAATAATATGAATACTGAAATATAGCTCTGCTGGTGTAGCAAATAAAACTAGATAGAGAGTGCTGCTTGTCCATGCTAAACCTGACACCATGATACTAACGTGTTCTGGATGGTTTCCAGAGCATTGCTATGCGTTTGCTAGGATTTTGTTATGGCCCAAGTCAAAATAAGCTCTATGAAGGGCATTAAATATGATTTTGGTCTCATTTTCACAAGTTTAAGGCATTTTTTGATTGTTTGACAAGCCAAAATTGTTTTGAAGAGCATCTAAGCATTCGACTTGATGTATTATGCACCAAAGTTATAATACTTAGGGTTGAGGGATTTGAAAAACAAGAGTATTATATCACATTTGTGCAATTTGTCCATTAAAATCATTCTTTAAAACATAAATTTGACTGACACCATCCTGTAAAACCATACAGGTGGAAAAAACATCCTTATCTCCAGGAAAAAGACACCGGATTCCTACCACGGCCTCTGGCTAAACTACCTTAAACAGAGCCGTATTAATATTCATACGACCAGTCAAATGAACACCGGAATTTGACATCTCATTAATATTCAGCCTCATATGCATATTAACAAAACTCATGCATATTCATACGAAGCTTGCATCCATATTCATGAGGACAGCACCTGGCAGGTGGTGAAAGGTTTGATGCTCCACAGGAACTGGGGGATGTCCTGGATGGAGACCTGCAGGCTAAAAGAGTTTGCTCTGAAGAGCAGGGTCTTGGGTTCCTCCAGGAGGCGCCCTCCTCGACCCCGTTCCACGGATACCACCTCCTGTGAGGAAGAGTAAATAAAGATATAAACGCTCATGCATAAACACATCCTGACACATATAATACCCTACACCAGGAACAGAACTCAACTGATTGCTCATGTTTAAATTATTCAGCTGAAAAAACAGCCCTCCCACGCTACACAACAGCTATTTCCTGGGTATGGCGGCACCTTTAATCTTCGTAACCCAAGAAGATGAAGCGGAAAGTGATTAAAAACCTCAACGCGAGGCTGACGTTTCCAACCCCTAGACCAACAAACGGGTCGAAGAAATGCCTGCATTGCATTTTTCATCTACAAGAATGGAATTACAATAACACCCTGGGCTTAATATAAAAAATAAAAAAACAAAACAAAATCTGGCAACACAACAACTAATAAATCTAAAGGTACAATGCCTTCAATTACCATCTCTGTCGAATACAATGAACACCGTCTACCTTTCCCCTGTGCACAAATGCAACACGCACACAAAATGGCATGCAGAACAGGAGCGAGAGACACTGGATGGATAGTATCGGCATTGATGAAAGGCACGGGTGATTTTGTGCTCTTTGCATCTATTCTGTGGGAATTGTTGACAATGGCACAGTAACATTAAAAGCATTAGGTCTCTCTCTCTCGCTTTCTCTCTCTCTCGGTCACAAAAGACAGGAAAACAGTCTCTCGCTGTGATGGCTGCTGATCGATCCTGGCCTGAATTCGTTCAGTTTCCAGGGAGGAATTCATTTGCTGTTTTGTGAAATGCAAACAACGCTGACAACAAAGAGTACAAAAGAAGAAAAAACGGTGGGTGAACGGCTGGATAAACAAAGTGGAAGAGTGCTTTGGTGTGGAGAAATACAATCTTTGACCATTCACTCGTGAGTGTGTCCTTTTTTGGGAAGAAGACTTCACAGAACCGAGATCTGTCACACACGCACGGTTGTTTTTCTGTCATGGTGGAGACTTTCCATTGACTTCTATTGTGTTCATATTGAGCTAATGGTATTGTCTATTCGCTTCACCTAACCCTCAGGTCTGCATTTTTATTGAGACACTATACAGGTCATTCTACAAGATACATTGGGGTTCCCCCACTACCGTTCAAAAGTTCAAAAAAAAAAAAAAAATCAGCAAGGATGCATTAAATTGATCAAAAGCGACAGTAAAGACTTATACACTTACAAAAGATTTCTATTTCAAATAAATGTTATTCTTTTGAACATTCTATTAATCAAACAATCCTGGAAATAAGTACATCAAGGTTTCCATAAAAATATTAAAGGGGTCCTATTATGCAAAAATCATTTTTATAAGGTGTTCGAACACAGTTGTGTGGCCACAGCGTGTGAAAACAACCAGCCTATAATGTTAAAAATCCACCAACTCATTTTTTATAAAACCAATAAATCATGAACAGTCTCTCCAAATGAGCAGTTTCAGATTCTCCCTCTGTTCACGTCACTGAGGGGGAAAAGTCCCACCCATTTGTGACGCTCTCTGCCCTATTAGCATAAACACAGCTCTGAGTGAGAAGCTGCGGTCCGCCATTACTGGAGATATATACAATGTCAGCACCAAAGAGGCTTTACAAGTGTTGTGTTTTGGGATGCAATAATGAACATAGGAGTCGCCATAATCTCCCCCATCTAAGCCAAGGACACTGTGGTTAAATTTCATTTTGAAGGAAATATCCTGGAAAAAATCTGTAACGTCCTCTAAATGTTTAAGAATCAATACCAACGCTTTGTGCGCAAATGTCAGCTCCAGGCAAAGTAAGTACCACGCGTTTGTTTTCCAAATTGCCTCTCTGAAAGAGCTTCTTGGCACTCTGTAAGGCTAATTGCTAAAGCTACCATTATCTCTGCCTGTTTTCACTGATGCTGCCTTCAAATGCTACCAGAATGATCTTAAATAGGAATGTGGTATTTAAAAGTTGCATATGAAAGCAATGTGAGTCGATCGCTTGAAGTTGTCGAGCTCATGATCAGAAGTGGGACTTATAAAGTTTGTGATAGCACGAGACCAGCTACGTTGTTATTTTTATCCCGCCATGCTCCCCATCTGTGTAATTCATAAACATGAATTTATTATGCACAGTATAATCAGGTGACTGACTTTGAAACCGATTATGTTTTCTGTAAAGATAACCGGCTTGTATTAATAGTGGAATGTTTATTTGCAAGGGCTAGCACTGCTAATGCCGGAGCTTGAGCTCTTGAAGCTCTGCCCTTTTCTCCGGGAGAAACAGCTCATTTGCATTTAAAGCAACATACTCAAAATCAGCGCATTTTGGCTCATACCCTAAAAGTGGCAATTTCAACAAGCTGTAAAAATTTATCTGTGGGGTATATTGAGTTAAAAATTCACATATACGCTCTGGGGACATCAGAGACTTATTTTACATCTTGTAAAAAGGGGTATAATAGGTCCCCTTTAAAGGTGTCATGACATGGATTTTTTTATTTTATTTTAATGTTCCTTGAGGTTTAATTTGTTTTGCACAAAAAAAAAAAACTAATAAATGTGGAAAATTTATTATTTTCAACCTTCATTCTGACCCTCTGTCTAAAATGACTTGTTTTAAGGGGCGTGTCCTTTAAGGCTTGCCAGTACTTGGCCACTGTTATGATTGGATAACATCAATGCATAGGAAACAGTATAAACGCTATTGCAAGTGAGTGTTTTGACAACATAATCAAAATAAAACGGTCATTTCCAGACAGTGCATTATGAAATCATTCACTTACGGTTTGTGATGCAGCTGCAGTCTGATCTAGGACTGCTTCATCTTTCAACAAATGTTTCTTTGTGAACTCTCCATGACACTGTGCCTTGTTTACAAAACAAAATACTCGAACAATCCTCTGACACAATCCGGGGGTGCCGTTAAAAATAAACTATCCACTTGTTCCTTACGCTGGGAAACTTCTGATATCTGTACAAAGACACGAATGAGCGTCTGTTCTTTCACTCCATTTGTCCTATTGAGGACAGACTCAATTCTGGTACCTTTATGAAGACATAATAATATCCCAACATATATTAAAGTTTATTAATTTAGCTTGAGTGCAAAAACACTCCAGACATCAGTACTTTGTGTGTGTGTGTGTGTGTGTGTGTGTGTGTGTGTGTGTGTGTTCGGAGAGAAAAATAAAGCCACTAATTTAGTTTGTGTACGTCTTGAGGCTTCAGTGCAACACAAAGACATCTCCACATCTCCATAACTGAGAAGAAAAAGTCCATAAGAAACATTAAATATAAATGACATATTATGCTTTCTTCATAAAGTGAAGAAATTGTAAGATCTGTGTGTGTGCAGAACAAAGACTTCTCTGAAGATGTGTCCACTCAGCTAGACGTCACGCCTAACAGAATGTAAATCACTTTTAATTTGCTCACAGAAAATATTCAGTCACATAGTGAACGCATGAAGCAAGAGTGGCTCACCGTGTCTTTGTAATTTAAGAAGCTATTCTATCAGTTAGCTGGAGATGTGTGTGTGCATGAGAGAGAGAGAGAGAGAGAGATTGGTCCAGCTGACTTTCAGTGGAGCGTAAAACCAGAGTACCCACAGGGCATGACGGCTAGCCATAACACGTTGCCCCATGAATGCAAATATCCCATAAGCCGTGGATTTCCATCTAATGCCATATGCAGTGTGAAGGGGATATGTATCATGGCATTTAAGAAGCCTGCATCTGTGAAAGCCAAAAACGCACCCTATGGAAAGACCAGTTAGGACCAGCATGAATTGGTTTGAATAAACCAGTGGCTTCTCAACTAGTGCATCAGCATCCGAAACACAACATGTCTTTACACACCTGAAAGGCATGGGGCGTATCATCGACGCAGTACACTCGAATACTGTAGTTGAGGAAGTTGGGCTCCATGTTTCCAAATGCAGCCAGTCGGAGTCTCTTCCCTGCCGCCTGTGTGAGGGCCTCTCCCACTAATGCATAACACCCCGGCCTCTCCACCAACAGGTGGCAGCACTGAGTGTCCAACAGGCAGTAACAAGAGGTGCTCTCCTCTTCCACAGTCATGACCTCCTGTCAGAAACACAAAACACACAGTCAAAATCCAACTGTTGGTATGTCCAAGACTTACGCATTATGACTGCGATTACATTAGGGTTTGCTATTAGGGACAACTGAAGTGACTGATAATGTAATTCTCTTTCAGAGGGCGAAAGACTTTAGCTAGACCAAGTCTGCAACAGACCTTCGGCAGGGTAGCACCATATTTAATTTTTGACAGGAATAAAAACGAAGCTGTGAGGGAAAGAAGTACAGTGCATTCAATGGATTATACTGTTGTTTAACAACATATCGGTTGTTCAGATGACAAAGTGTCTTCCAGAAAAAATAAAAATAAAATAAATAAAATAAAACTTTCAGTAGACAAAAACAGTTTTGAAAGTTGTAAACGGACATGACTGATGATGTCATTCATTTTCAGATGGCAAAAGTCTGCAATTCTTCACAATTCTACACAAAGCTGTATACATTATAAAACATTTTAAACTATTTATAACTTTTAATTTTGACAGTCTCTGCATGACAATATGCATTGTTCTCTAGTGTGGCTGAGTATAACATATTTCCAGTTTTAAAAAGTAAAAAAAAGTAGCAAAAAGAACGAAATTTACTATCTTTGACAACAAATAAATAATTAACCTTTTAAATAATTATAATAATAAGTATATACATAAAGTGTTTTATAATTTTATATTTATTTATTTATTTTATATTTATTTTAGTATCTTCTTTAATTTATACCTATATATTGTATTAAAATATAATTTATTATATGATACATAAATCATATTAGGATATAATCAGGAAAAATATTTATTTTATTTTATTTATATTTATTTTATTAAATGATAATTTATTGCAGTAATACCATATATGATAATAAAAAACATAAATATAAAATCTAAATTAAAATTAAACTTCTTTATGCAGCTTTTTTGTGAGTGTGTGTGTGTAAACCCTGTTTTGTTAATGAAATGTTTTTGAACATTTGATTACAATCAGTGCTAGAATGACTGTTTTTGAATTGCCTTTGCTCATCTGGAAAACAACCACAATTGTCAAATTCATGAGTGGTGTTACTGCTTCCCATTACCTTCACTTAACTACAACACCAGTGACAAAAAACACATTCCGACCAAGAGTAAAAGAAATGCATTTTTTGAACTCAGCTAAAACATTTACAATTTACCATAAATGATATACGATATGCTGTAAAGTTTATAGTACGAGCATGATTAAGAGATAACTTGGCTCCACATCCAAGAACGGCTTCCATGCTGATCGACTGTTTTTCATTTCTAGAACACGTTTCAATTGCTTTTAATGCAAAGTAACTAGGCCTCGTTGTCATAAGCACTGACAGCTACTTACTTTTGGCAACCCTGAGGCTTTTCACAGGCCGCTTCACTTTATAAAATCCCCAGTCAGCATAAAAGTATATACACACGTTAGAAAAAGGTGAAGATCTTTAGCTGAAATTATGCTTCTCTTTTCTTTATAGCTCTGCAGCTGGAAGCACAGCTTGATTATTATTATATGCATCTGGTATTTGAATGTCAGGAACAGTGGGTGTGTAGCGGCCAGCAGGAACTCGGAGTCCAGGGTCTCCATTTTACCGTCTGAATATAGCTGAAGCTAAGCATAACTTTGCCCCCTGGAGCGACCCGAACCATTTGCGACGGTGCAAAGCTTGATATTTCACGTCTAAACACACCATTGCACAGAGAGCATTGTCTATTACCCACAAATCAGTGGGTGCACATTAAAGTGTGCTTTCTGTCTCTCTCTCTCACACACGGTAAAAACACACAAAAAAGGTGTTATTCTCAATTCTGCGGGGACATTACTCTCAGCCTGCCTCTCACTTGCTCTGGCATTATGCCTGCGAGAAAAAAGCTCATTATTTCAAACAACCATCAGAGGTCTCAGAGTCTTTAACACGGCATCAAAATGACTCGCTTGCACGGAAAGAAAAGGAGTTGATTGGTATTGTGATGTGTCTTTGAATTAGAGTGTCTGCGTTTGATTATAGTCTGCCAAAATGCCAGGCCGCACACACATGCGCTCGCAGCTACACAAACACAAACAGAGATGGTTTCCCCAGGGTCAGTTTGCGTCAGTGAGTTCCAGCTCAACTTTGATGAAGTTCTTTCAACACATAAGAGCGGTACGAATCCCACTTTTATAAAGAACAGCAAAATATCAAAGTGAAAGGACAGTGTTAATAAGAGAAGCAAGAGAGAAGCTCCCTTAAAGTGCACTCAATGGGACGCGCGTTGTAGGAATAGAGGGCATATCTATTGATTCTGTCATATAATAACCTTCAGCATTCGTACTTCAGAATGACAGTTCTTTATAATTACGAGCACACTGCGATTTCCCATTAAACTACATGATTCAGACTTTACACTCATTCAAGGCAAGGAATGGCTTCGCTATGTATTCTAATAGTTAAAAGGATAGTTCACCCAAAATTGAAAACGCTGTCATTAATTACTCACCTTCATGTCGTTCCAAACCTATAAGACCTTCGTTCATCTTTGGAAATTTTTGATGGAATCCAAGAGCTTTCTGACCCTTTTTAGAAGGAAAAGCAACTGACATGTTCAAGGCCCAGAAACGTCGTAAGTACATTGTTAAAATAGTCCATGAATACTTTTGTGTGCAAAGAAAAGAACAACAACAACTTCATTCAACATTTTCTTTGGTACTCTCATGAATGTGTGTCGAAGACTGACATGGAAGAGAAGAAATTGTTGAATAAAGTTGTTATTTTTGTTTTCTTTGCATAAAAAATTGTATTTTCGAAGCTTTATGAAATTACGGTTGAACCACTGCTGTCACATGGACTATTTTAACAATCCCCTTATGACCTTTCCGGGCCTTAAATGTAGTAGTTGCTTTGCTGTCTATGGAGGTCAGAAAGCTCTTGGATTTCAACAAAAATATATTAAATTGTGTTCCGAATGAAGGTCTTACGGGTTTGAAATGACATGAGGGAGAGTAATGATAGAATTTTAATTTTTGGATTAACTAACCCTTTAAAAACTAACTTAAATAAAGACACTCTTATGTCAGATTTTTCTTACCTCCCAGCTGTTGTCCTGGGTTTGTCTCTTAAGCTTGATATTCCAGTCTTCTGAACTCACATCCACACAGTGGGCTATCGTCAAGGCAACAGGGCAGGAAAGGGTCAGGCCAGGAGGGCCGTACGTTACTTCTGGACTCAAAAGTATCTCCTGACCTTCATCAGACAAAGCACTGAAGATACAGACACAGAAAGAGAGATTAATTGATATTGTTCAAAAACAACAACAACAACAAAATAAATGAGTATTGCAGCGCTGCTAATACTGTTAGTTCCTGATGATTAACTGCTGTGTTTTTTTCTCATTTGTAAATGACTTTGGATAAAAGCATATGCAAAATTAATCAATGTAAAAAGTAATGCTTCTGATTCTACTTAATTGGCATGAAACATCAGATGGAAAAACACGCACACAGAAAAAAACAAAACACTAAAAGGTGGGAAATTACACTTCTCTATGGTCCGCCTCCCTTAGTTACTGTTGCTAACTCTCACAAGCTATACAAAATATCCCATAGGAATAAACTAGGGAGTTCAGTGTGATTTTCAATGAAACAATTGATTGGATACTATCCTTCTGTGGCCTGGAATCAATTGTGACATTTATTTCAAGATGTGGAAAAGGAAAAGAAAAAATACGGATCATGTCATCTCTGAACATTATACCATTTTGGATAATCTCCTTAAAACTGCATTTACTTCAACTTTTATCCACTTTCCAAACACACAGAAGAAACCGAAGGGCACTATGATGGGAACTACAATGATAACTGAAACAGCCAATCAGCCAATCAGAATCCACCTGAGTATAAGAACCTCGAGCATTTAAAGAACCAGATGACTACAGTATACGCTTATAATAAACAAAATACAACTGTCCACTGATATACTGTCCATGTATCATTCTTGATGTGAACAGGCCTTAAGAGTTTAACCCCATAATAACAGTGTGCAAACAGTGAATCTATTCATGAATTCAGTTTTATTTTTTTTATAAGTTTTCCCAAATTAAAACTTGCTGTCCACTATCAAAAGAAAATACAGGTCAAGAGAACAACTTGTGTGGAACGCTCATGGGAAATCCTCGCTCAATATGTGCTGTAGTGTCAAAATAACAGTATTGATTTCACCAGAACATGCCGATGTTGAAATAAATGGAATTAGTTTGGTTAATAAACACGAGGGCAAGCTACTGCGATAACACCGTGAACAAACATTAGCTAGAAACACAAGCAGATTTGTTAATGGAAACATGCCAAGTAGCCGCACAGCTCTCCTTGCAAACACAAACACAACCGATTAGCCTGCAGACTCAGCGCTAATACAGATATATTGTACTTTGCTCTGGTTGAAGTGATTCCAGAGGGCAGTTGGACTTGATCGGGTGTGGATCAGTCAGTGTGTGTGTGTGTGTGTGTGTGTGTGAGTTCACTGGTCGATGGTGTTGTTTGAAGTGCTTTCTGAGGAGCCTGGTGACATATTGAGACAGTTTGGATGTGTTAGCGTCGATCGATATGACTGCTGTGGATCCTCAACAAGGATTAGTCATCTACAGCAGGGGGAGTTCAGGCTGGCCTGGATGGTGCCATGGAGAACTATCACATTGACACAGCAGATTACATGAACCAGACACCTGCTGTTAACAGATCCATGATGATTTACAATTCAGTACTCTTTGCACAGAGATTCAAGAGATTTTAATACTTATGAGTGGTGTTTGTCCATGTGGAACTGTCCATTGACTGTCTCTGCTGAGGTGTTTTGAATAGTCTATAATATGTTGCTATGTGGGTTCTGGATGTTTGCTACATCATTACCCAGCCAAAATCTCCATGTTTGGAGGCTTTTCAACAGTTTTATTGCCCAGCAGGCAAACATCCAATGTCCTAATCGATTAGGACACACTCTTAAAAAGTTTTTTTTTTATTAGCATTGCTGGATCCATTGAGAAACTTTAACATCCACAGAAACTTTCCATTCCACAAATGGTTCTTTTTTTTTTTTTGGAAAAAGCTCTTTTAAGAACTGTATTTTTAATTATTCTTTTAAGAACTTTTAAGAACAAAAATGGTTCTTCAAATCTATTACATTGCTGTGAAAACCCTCTTTTGGAAAGTTTATTTTAACAGTGTAATTTGAGGTGTTATTCATGATTGTAGCAAAACAGGCCAAAGTTCAACACTTAAATGCCCACATGAAAATATTTTGAAGAATACTGGTAACCAAACAGTTTTATTGACCATTGACTTCCATGTTATGGCCAAAAATATCAAATGTTCTTTTGCGTTCGACAGAAAAAAGAAAGTCATACATGTTTGGAATAAAATGATGGTGAGTAAAGGATGAATGAATTTGAATTTTGTGTGAATTATTTCTTTAAGGCTATGGATTTAGACAAAAGCACCACTAATTATGATGCTTCTGATGAACATATGGGCAGAATATCAAGTATTTATTTCACAACCAGAGCTGTTTTTCATTCTAAGCAGGTGGCGGGCTGAGACAGCCATCCAATTACAATGTTTGACACTGTACCGTACCAACAGACCAGTCAGTCACTTAACCGCCTTCTAATCGCTCTCTCTCTGCATCAGCACTGTTTGTTTACATGTTGATTTATTTATATTGAGTAATTACCTGTTCCCTCCCAACATCCTCCATCTATTGGCATTGTATCCAAACTCTTTTGTGTCTGAAATAAAGGCAATTAACGCTGATGAAGCAGCTAAGCTTGTTTTGCCATTCTGGAGAGGAGAGAGAGCATTACTTGACATTTACAGCCATTTAATGAAACTCTTGCAAACACTAGAAAAAAACATTCATGAACATAAAACTCACATCAAATGGAACAAAATGTCTCATAGTTGCTAAAATAACAGGTAAACAAATGAAAAACAGTTGAAGGGCCTTAGTACTGATTGATCTGAGTGAATCTGTGGATGCCCTCTGTGCTTTTTAATAAACAGACCTATTAATTACAATGGTGTAGAGACCCGACTGTGATTGAAGTGTCACACCCCTTTAGATATGGGTTTTGAATGAGGAAGAACAATATGTTACATTATGGTGAATAACTGCTTTAGCAGCAGGGTAATTATAACTGAACTATAACTAAACTGCTAAAACTAAACCCATAAAAATCAAATCTTAAAAAATTAACCAAAATAAAACAAAATACAAAAAATTATTTTAGTTCAGATAGTTCATTAAAAAAACCTAGAAACAATGTTGTTGAAACAACAAATGTCGTTCAATCCATTCAGATTTGCAAATCATTGATTGTTTTTCATGTGGAAACCAAAATTATAAAAACTACATATGTACCATGGGTCTAGTTTACCAATACACTACAATGTCTTATGCTTATAAAATGTACTAATAACTAGCAAAAAATAACATATAAAACAAAAAAACAAAACAAAACAACAACAAAAACACATTTTTTTGGTTGTGTTATCTCGCCAAGTGAGCCACGAGCATCACTGGAACCCTGAAATAAATAAATAAATAAATAAATAAATAGAAATAATTGGTTCATGAAGCCCTGATTGTGAATTTGTATTTTTCATCCAACCTGGTCTCATGGCATAAACGTATCTGGGCGAATTTTTTAGCGAGACTGTTTTTACGTACCTTACTGCACGTTTCGCCGCAGTTTCAAAGAGAAATATCCACCGAGTGGCACTAAAACACAGGTTCAATACGTAAACCCTGGCACGTTTTTATTACGTTGATATAGGTACGTATTGCTGTGTTTTTACTATGTTGTTTCAGGAACGTATTGCGGCCATTCAGAATTCAAATATCCGGGGACTGTCGCTAAAAATTAATGCTCTATCGTGTTGGAAATATGCCCTACAACCCTAAACCTACCCGATAGTGCAAAATGCAAAACTGATATAAAAACATATTTGCTGATGCAACCATGATATTTGAACTTCCTTGTATGCAGATTTGAACTGTTTTGTCGAACTATAGCTACACGGGATTCGAACCGGATCCCTCCTCACCTCTCAAGTATGTCTCCGTACTCCGTGAGCTACCGAACAAACCTACCGTCTATGAAAACCCAAAGATATGAGGCTGGATATGTGTGATGCCAACGTTCAAATGCATCAGTTTTCAAATTTCAAATCCCAGCATATTAATATTGTTTTGAAGTCATAACATGATATTCTTCAAGTATGTGCGAAAATTATGCTTTATTAATCGAAACTCTGTAAATTTGTGTGAAAAGGAATAAAAGGCATCAGAGTTTTACTGCCTCTAGTGTTCATTTATTTTGGAAACTGCAGTGATATGTACTTATTGGTATGTATTTCACGTCTCGCTAAAAAGTGCGTCCAGCTATGTTTACGCCATGAGACAGGTAGTTTTCATCTGCTGTCACCTTTTTCCTTCTCACACAGACACAAGCTCAGAGACCGAACAGACAGAGAACAGACTTCAACAAATTAAAACCAAAACTGCTCCCTCAGGAAACCACCACAACAAGCTTCTTCATTGCATTTTGTGCCGCAGGCATTATGGCCTGATCAATATGAACAATTATCTCTCATAGATCAAACTGCCTAAGAGAAGGGAAGTGTTTGACTATAAAGCACTGTTCAACTGATGCCAATTTTGACAAAGGAGATCGTCAAGTCGTATCGCTGAATGCTGGAAGTAGTTATGTTATTTATACTGGTGGGCTGAGTAACTGGACATATTTTGAAAATATTGCTACTAAGATTATATCTGCCATTGCTTTGTCACTATACTGCTGTCAGTATGAACAGCCATTAAAAAGTGCAGTCTAGTCCTGTCAAAGACACTGCTGCTAGCTAGTATGCAAAGGTCCAGCCATTACTCATTTCCCCTATTTCATCAAATGTAAAGAGGATCCGGAGATGCAGAGCTAATAACAAGGAAATGCATCACCTATTGATTTACCAGTTTAATATCCGCCAGGATAGCAAAAAAACAAGTCTGCTTTCATTAACACAGTGTGAATCATTTCCTAGTAATACAAATGTTTGGTGTGATGTCCAGGTGAATCCACGGGGAAGCGTACAGGAGAGCTTTAAGCTCTGCAAATAGCCCAGAGGTCTGAGCAAACTCAATCCTATCACTGTGAACAAATAAAAAGAGTCTCTGATTGATCCTTTTTCATGACTCTGCTCTCTATAGCTGCTGTTATGAGGACTCTGGAGATCGTGCGGCTAAATTTAGGAGGTTCCGCAGATTGATTTCTGCTTCTCTCTTCTTCTAAACCCCCTCCCTCCACCTTCTGTAGATGCTTTGTGGTCAGATTGCAGTGTTGTGGATTGAATTTCTCCCCGCCACTCACCACAACTGTCAAAAGATAGGCTTTGACTGACAGCTGGGCTGAGCAGCTCGAGTTTGACTGACGGATAGCTGCGCGACAGTGGTGTTGGCGCGTCGGATGGGAGATGGGGAAGCAAACAGCTCTGAGCTTATCAGACGCTAGCAGGTACCTTCATCTGCGGACTTGCTGAGATTGAGGTTTTCATCTACGAGCGCTGAAGAGTCTCTGAACACTCGTGACCTTTGATCTCTATCAATCCCAGCGAGTCCACGACAGCAATTGAGGATTGAGAGCCAAGCGAAAGGTATCTTCCGTCTGATTGTAGGTGACATTCGTGAGTTTTACAACTTTAGTTTTAAATCCCCGCTCGTCAAAGTTTGCTCGTAATTTCTGGAGGGTTAATCCCAAAGTTAAGCAGCTCACCAGAACAAAGCAAGTGGCATTCTGGGAGATTTCCACTCCTGAAACACAAACTGCGTTACGATTTACAGCATTGTCCCTAAACAGCGTTCACTGCATCCTTCATAGTCAGCAGAGGATATCTGTAGTTCACTTTACTTGACAAAATATGTAACCTGGACCACAAAACCAGTCATAAGAGTTGATTTTTTGAAATTGAGATTTATACATCATCTGAAAGCTGAATAAATAAGCTTTCTATTGGTTTGATAGGATGGGACAATATTCGGCTGAGATACAACTATTTGAAAATCTGGAATCTGAGGGTGCAAAAAAATCAAAATATTGAGAAAATCACCTTAAAAGTTGTCCAAATGAAGTTCTTAGCAATGCATACTACTTATCAAAAATTAAGTTTTGATATATTTACCGTAGGAAATTTACAAAGCATCTTCATTGAACATGATTTTTACTTAATATCCTAATGATTTTTGGCATAAAAGAAAAATCGATAATTTTGACCCATACAATGTATTGTTGGTTATTGCTACAAATACACCCGTGCTACTTATGACTGGTTTTGTGGTCCAGGGTCACATATGTTCATTTGGAACAGCACGCAACATCAGATACAGACTACAAGCTTGAGGTATGAAGACATAGGTATAAATTATTATATACTGGAAATCTTTTTTTGTACCTGGATAAATGATGTAACATTGTTAGAAATGTGAATTCTATACCTCGAAAATACCTTTTTAAAATCCATACACAAGTTATTAGTTATGCCAAATACTTCAGCAGACATACTAAGTAAAAATTATTTTTAAAAGTCCTCATCCTTAATTTTTAATTAGCAAATAATGAACAATCAAGAGTGATGCAAATTCATTGGATATTAAATTGTAATTATTTAACTTTTTTAAATAGCTGAAACTAGGAGTGTACATAGATTAAAAACAGGTTGAAAAAAGCTGAGGGCAAGGGAGTATCTGAATATTGTTGTGGAGATGGGGGACCTTTGAGTCAAAACATTGATAACCACTGATTTAACATGCTCACATCGTAGTGTGATGTCCACAGCACTGGTCTCAGGTCGACTACAATGCCATTGTTTCAGAGTCACCATCTTTTTTTCCCTTGTTGCGACAGGATGGCACAGCTGGCTGATAACCCGCTTGACTTGGATATGTTTAACCACTCTCACACACAGGCCCAGCATACTAACGCTATAAAAGTACACCTTTCTAAATGAGCGCCAGGAGAGCCGGTCGCACCTAGCTGCCTTCAATATACAGGCCTGCCGTCATAACTACAGCGCTGCCTCTGAAACATAATGCCGGCTCTCAGCAGAGAGCAAGACTGACTGACTGCTGGATACAGCAAGCAGAGGCAAGATTGATGGTAAGAATGGGAAATTGAGGTACAGAAAGTAAGAAATGGGAATAAAATGAAAAGTGCCCTACTGATAACACCAGCGTGTTGTGTTTTGGTTGCTAGTGTGATACCCACCATGACCACCTTAGCTTACCAGCTTCACCAAACAAGATGTTCCTGGATGCCAAGCTACTTGCTGCTAGTGAACAAAAGTTCACCAGCTAGAAAAGCATCAAATCAGAAATTTGTGTGTGAGAGAAAAGCTCATTTCCATTACCTAGTGAGCTGCCTACTGCCTACATATACTTGAAAAAAAAAAAAAACTTACTTGTTTGTCTTGTTTTCTAGTATAAACATTCTTGAATCAAGATGCATTTACCTGACAAGCAAAATGACTTTATATATTAAATCTTGTTTTCTGAGAAATTTATCAGAATTTAGTTAGTTTTTGCTTACAACAAGACAAAATATCTGCCTTAGGGGTAAGAAAAATAATCTTGTTTTCTTGTTTTAAGCAAAAACCAACAATTTTGACTTTTTTTTTTTTCAGAAAACACAACTTAATATCTTAAGTCACTTTGCTTCAAGTAAATGTATCTTGATTTTAAAAAGTTTAGATATTTGCAATGTAAAACAAGACAGAGACAAAAATACTAAGAAAATTATTATTTTTTTTTGCAGTGTAGGTAGCTGTCTTGTAAGAGAACACCCTAAATAGGATTATTATAATTAACTAAATATATTAATTAAAACTAAAACCCTAAAAAAAATTGTCACAAAATAATAATAATAATAATAATAAACACATAAAAATATCTTACTTTAGCTAGTTTTCAAAGCAAAATATCTCACTTTCATTTAGTTTTTAGTGTGCTAAAAAAACTAAAACTAAAATGAAATATATATATATATATATATATATATATATATTACCCAAATATATTTACAATGAAAATGGAAAATTATAATAATAATAATAATAATAATAAATGATAAAAACTATAATAGTATTTCAATCATACTAAAATAACACTGGTAACACTTTACTTAAAGCCTTTACGTATAATGCATTATAAAAGTAGTTTTAATGCATTAATTATGCCTTGTAGTGCACCTTAATGTACAACATTGTACAATCTCATGAATAATTGTGACCACAGTTATAACACTTATCAGTTCATTGTTACACTATGCATTTTAAATTCCGTTATAATTATTTCTGACAAGATATAATGTATTACAACGCACATTATGAATAATTATAATGGATTATAACCTTTAACAACCCTTTATAATGCATTACACATAAAGGCTTTAAGTAAAGTTACCATAAAACTAAACCTAATGGTCACTGGTTTTGGTCAATTTGTTTTTTAATTATTTTTATCGATATTTTTCAGTATTGAATGACAGATGAGGTTTTGTCCGCCATCTTCTATGTACTGTATTTCCCTACGTTTATTGAAATTCTCCTCAAAATACCTCAGAATACCTTAGAATTTGACAAAAATGAGTTATCTTCCAAGACAGCATAATTAAGTTGGATCGGCCTCCACTTCGGGCCTTAAAATTCTCTTTCCGCAGGCAGCTCTGTAGGTTTTGGAACAGAGAAGAAGAGCGAGTTGAATACATCTCGATTTTGTGCGTCAGTGTCCTGGATATATTACCTGGAGTCCTGCTGGGTAATGCTCATGTACAGTTCCCAGGTTGTGTCCTCTTCAATCGCACCGTGAGGCACCAGCAAACTCACACCTAGCCCAAAATAAGACACACACACACACACACACACACACACACAAAACCAAACAATTTATATGATCTGACAACATGACGGAATGGGACTTGGATGCTAAACTGGAACAAAGAAAGTTCCTCTTTTGGAAACACCCTTAATTTCCCAGAAGCCCTTTCAGCGGAATGAATAGTTTGGTGTGAGGCTGGAATTTAGAAACAGCAGAACATTTTTCTTGTGGGACTCCTGCATGACAACACGTCTTCTTAAAAATCAATTTAAAACTTTCCTTACGAATGCTTGTGTACAACGCACATGTGCACACACCTTGTGAAGTGACAAGGCGCCTGTAGAGTTGTTAGAGTCACTATTCGTCTGTAAAGGTCTTAAATAGGATGAGCGAGAACTCCAGCACGCTTCAACAGATGCACTAGCCTCTAACCTTTCTCACACACTCCTGCCAGCCTGTCAAGGCTCTTTACTGCATGTGACAGGATCAGAGGTGGAAAAGAGCAAGGGAGTGTACAGGAGGGAGAGGAGAGAGAGAGACAGAGAGAAAGAGAGAGAGAGAGAGAGAGAGAGAGAGATGGACCCTAGAGACTCCTAAATCAATGCCGCCCTGCTGGTCTGTCTGCCTCTCTGTCAGTTGGCCCCTCTCTCAGGCACTGGGTGCTGTGTGCACAGCCTCACTAACGCACAGCACAGCCACTGGATATACTGTGCGTGAGAGAGAAAGACATGAAAAGAGAAATGGAGAGAGAATAACGAAGAGACTGGTGTGTGTGTGTGTCTGCATACCAGCTTGTCTCTCCCTAGACTTATGAAGCAAGCCATTTTGGCCTACAACCATCCACTCAGACAGGACATGTAAAAAAAACCAATCATGTTTTTTAAAATTCTTTTTTACTTTTATGAACATTGAGAACAATGTGGAAAATCTTCAGGAAATATCATCAGTTACGTTAACAACCCGTTAACATGCACCATCTAGAGTTTCATGAAAGAGCTAGGCAATTCCTTGATTACAATCCTCTTCCAGTCATTCCAAATTCAAACTTCAAAATCCAATTCAACTTCCTGAGGCACATGAACAATTTAATTTGAATTGAAAGCCAGTTCTTACATGCTAAATGTCTAACATTCTAAACAAGCATCAGATTTTCTGTGAATGGGCGCGGATTGAAAATCTTTAGTATTCAACTGCAGTTTGTTGTTTGATTCTCTCTCGCTTCTTTAATCTTTCTACAGCATGCATTAAATACACACCTGCGTTGGGCACCACCAGTCGCCCTCCGCCATGCCCGAACACCCCGCTGGTCCTGAGCGGTCGCTTGCCAGTCATCATACTGGAGACCAGCGCTGGCTGGATGGGAGCCAGCTGGCTCTTCCCTCTCCCACCCAGTGTGCCTCCGCCGCCTCCGATCTCCTGCACCACACCACGAGGAAACGTTTGGGAAGGTGCTTTCGCATGATACTCTGCCCTCTCAGACACACCCAGAGAGACCATAAAGGAGCTGTGAACTTTGACCTTGAGATCAGGAAGGGGGTCGAAGAGTGCAGGTTCAGGGATGAGCTCCTTCTCCATGGAGTCAGGGAAACAGATGGGGCCGGTGTAGGTCCGTGACACGGTCAGGTCTGGCTGCATGGAGTTGTTCATTAACAGAGGGTTACCTGGAACACAAAGTATGGTAGATAGGTCAATGACATGACACTCATTTGTTTTGTCTCAATCTATTACACTATATACAGAAAAGCATTTAAAATGCTAATCATACATGGAATGACTTGAATACACAACTTATGATTTTGAACATGTTTTTAACTTTTGAAAATGTATTTATTTATTTTTTGTTGGGATTAAAGGGTTAGTTGAAGACTGACACGGTTAGCGTCGAAGACTGACACGGAAGAGAAGAAATTGTCGTTGAATAAAGTCATTATTTTTGTTTTCTTTGCACACAAAAAGTATTCTTGTAGCTAAAATTAAGGTTGAACCACTGATGTCACATGGACTGCTTTAACAATGTCCTTACTGTCTTTCTAGAATTTACATTTTTGGGTGAACTATCCCTTTAAAGTAATAATTAGGTGGCATAAAACTTAAAATTAATCTTTTATTAAATGTCTTTTGTGAGGCTGTTTTGTGTGTATTGTCTTGATTAATATTAATATAGAAAACCTCATGCTAAAAATAATAATAAAAACCTTAAAACAAATTTTGACTAATTTATGAGTACACTCACCTGTATTCATGGTGTATGGAAAAAATATGCGTTATTATTATTAGAAAAAGATTTCTCCTTTTTATCTTAGACATCCTTGGATTGACTGCTTGAATCTTGACAAATTACATTACTTTTGCTGACAACAAATTTGAATGCTACCCTTCGATTATACATTAGTGCACACTATAGGCCCAGTAGTATCTGTACAGTAAGTCTACCATACACATAACATACACATCTGTATGTTGATGAGTAGACCTTCACAGAATCCGACCCTGCAGAATTCAACTGAAACCTCTGCAGGCTTCCAAGGAATTCAAACATCCATCATTCAAAAAGTTGTCTACAGTACATCCCTGGGTTTTGCATGTTTGTTTAATAAATCATTTAATATTTAGCAGACATTAAATATTTATCGACCATTAATAATTTAATAATGCTTCCAGTTACCAATATTAGCGTAGTACTCTCAGCAACTTTTAACACATTTAAATACATTCTGCAGGATTCCACTGATTTTTTCCCACAATAAGCTAGGAATATGTTAAAAATTGCACAGATTCTGTGTTGGCCCAATGCTAGGGAAATACAGCCCTGTTTTTGTTTGTTTTGAGTAGAGTTCATTCAGTCCAGTGGGTCAAGGTTTGGCTGGTTAGTTTCAGAAAAAAAAGAAGTGTTACCACTGATACCCTTTCAAAAGACCTGCATATTCTGCCAAAAATAATAATATATTGATTTATTTCTTAGGGAAACAACAATATCTATGCTATCAGACATCGGCCGTAAGTAAAATATTATAAGTAAAATAAAATATTATATTACACATGTATTGTTATATTACACATTTCATCAACTTTGCAGCAAGTCAGCAAGTCTAATATATGATTGGCTAAATAAATTGTGACCTTGGACCACAAAACCAGTCATAAGGGTCAATTTTTTTGAAATTGGAATTTATACATCATCTGAAAGCTGAATAAATAGGATTTCCATTGATATATGGTTTGTTAGGATAGGATAATATTTGGCCGAGATACAACTATTTGAAAATCTGGAATCTGAGGGTACGAAAAAAATCAAAATATTGAGAAAATCGCCTTTAAACTTGTCCAAATGAAGTTCTTAGCAATGCATATTACCAATCAAAAGTTAAGTTTTGATATATTTACAGTAGGAAATTTACAAAACATCTTCATGGAACATGATCTTTACTTAATGTCCTAATGGTTTTTGGCATAGAAGAAAAATAAATCATTTTGACCCATACAATGTATTTCTGGATATTGCTTTAAATATACCCCAGCGACTTAAGCCTGGATTTGTGGTCTAGGGTCACAATTACACACACACACACACACACATATATATATATATATATATATATATATATATATAAAACTGGCAGTATTCCTCCAGTTTTCCTCCAATTGTAAGATGGCGGACCACTCTAAGGTAACTGAAACCCTGTGACAGGTGGTTGTCCAAATGATTTCTTGAATATTCTTGAACATCTCCCAATCAGCCTGCAACTTTCATGCAAGACAATACTCCCATCACACTGCAAAACAGGTAAAGCAGTTCCCTGAAGCTAAGAACATTGAAATATTGAAATGGCTGGGCCAGAGTCCTGATTTAAACTCGACGGAAAATCCTTGACGACAAAGTTATGGCTAAGAAACCCAGTACAGTTACCAAACTATAGAAGAGACTGGAAGAAGAGTGGACCAAGATCACACTAAAGCAGTGTGAGAGACTACTGATGTCCTGCAGCCACAGATGTGCCGAAATCATTCAAAGCAAGGGCCTTTACACTTCATACTAATTACTGACAGCTGTAACCCTCCAAAAGTTTAGTTGTAATCTTCTTTCATGCTACAGTGGTTACTGTTCTCAAATTTTGATCACTGTGTTTTCTACAAAATAAAGATTTTTGTTGAAATGCCTTGGATATTTTGTCAAACACGTTAGTAGAACATCGGTATACCTACAGTTGATATTCCTTAACAACATTTCAGAAAAAAATCAAGTATTTATAGATTGTTCTCTAATTTTGATCTCCATATATGTGTGTGTGTGTATATGTATATATGCACACACACACACACACACACACACACACACACACACACACTATAATTCAAGATACTATGTTTTTTAATAGCAGTCAATGGAGACAGATGCTTCCCAGATGGTGGGCGGCACCTACCAGGAGGTTCTAAGTAATTCATGGTAACCAGCCAAACCTTGATGTGTAGCCCTTATAAAACTCTTAGCATAAAATTGAGACAAAAACATTTCTTGAAATTATGAATTATGATGGAACCGAATGTCTCCAGTTATCAAAATGAACTATCAAGACAAATGCAACGACAATCTTTCGATTATTAGAAGCAGCTGTTCCAGCAGTGTGAAGTGATCCCACTTGTTTCATTACGAGCTCAGCTGAGAGCTTCGACAGATCACGAAAACGCATCACACTCACACAGACACCCCTCAATCTGTTTTATTCATCAAAAAGCGACGGCTGAACGAGAGCACTTCCCTAAGAGAGGTGGCGAAAAGAGGTGTGAGAGGGACTCATTTTCTCTTTCTCAGATTGGACGGAGGCCCAGGAGGACAGACTGCAGCTCGCACTTGAAACCTCTCCTTCGGCAGATCTATTCAAAATCTAAACGTGTGAGAGTTGTCACGCAAGGCTAAAGGTTCCGATCTCCATGACAACAGTTGTCTTGCTTGATACGAGCGTCTATCAAAGTCGTTTTCTGCTGTATGCGTATTGGCAGCGCTGTCAAAAATCTGTCGCCTAGGCAACACAGTTATTGCAACGATATTTCAACAGTTCTGTGGAGTCGTAAATGCATCAGCGAACGAGTAAAGATTTCCATAGTGATCAGATCTCCAGGCAAATGTATTTAAAGTGAACTGCATCAAGTAGCACATTTCAATTAATTAAATCCAACTATCCGTTCATCCAGCCATCCATCATTATTGCTTTTCAGCAATCAGCTATGACTACTAATGTTATGTCGTCTAATTATTATTCAGTCTGACTGATATGGTTTATAACGTATCTTCCTTCACTTTTTGGATCCCATCTAGTCTTTTATCTATTTATCCATCTATCATTTCGTTGATGTCTTTAAGCATTTGACGGGTACATTGTGGCATCTATCACCTCACTGTGTTTGGCTCTTTGAAACTTCCTGTCAAGACATCTGGTGATACACGTGCGTGTTTGTGTGTCTGTAGTGATGGTGGTGTTTAGTGGGCCGAGGAGAGTGATAGCACTGTGAAGAGGCCCTATTACTGAACAGACAAGCAAGAGAGAACTAGTGCTCCGCTCTCTGCACCCCTCCATCAACATCAATCTCTTTTTCTGGGGGCGTCAGATGGGCCAAAGGAGAAAAGAAGAGAGACATGGAAAGTAAATCAACACACACCCTCTAGCTCTGGTTTAGAGCAGAGACGCAAAGAGACAAGAAACAGAGTGAAGTGAGGGAATGTTCTACAAGAAGTTCAGAGAGGAAATAATTATCTTTTTTTGGTAAGGTACATTTTTCTTACCCAGGTAAATGGGAAGCAAAGGGCTCTTAAAAATGATTTTTTTTCATTAAGTATAATTCATTTTGAAAAATGAATTATATTACTCTTTTAGCAAATGGTCAGAGGAAAGAGGTGCGTAGCTCTCAGAAAATGTTGATTTTCAACCGTAGGAGATCCAGTGGTAACACTTTAGTATAAGAACCAATTTTCACTACTTGCTTATTAGCAAGCCTATTATTAACATATTGGCTGTTTATTAGTACTTATAAAGCACATATTCTGCATGACCATATTCTACATCCCTAATCCTACCCAATACCTCCAGTAAACTACCTTACTAACTAATAATAAGCAGCAAATTAGGAGTTTATTAAGGTAAAAGTCGTAGTTAATGGTTTGTTAATAGCGACAATTGGACCTTAAAAAGTGTGACCAATCCAATAACTAAGTGCTAACTATGTGCTAACTACCTATTAATTTTTACATTTCTTAGAAAATGTTATCATTTTATACTACATAGATTTTAGATTTAAATTAGCACTAGATTTAAACTAGCAGTTTAAAACTCAAACTGAGACAAAAACATTTCTCAAAATGATAAATGATGATGGAAATGAAACTTGCATTTGTCTCTGTAGTTCATTTTGATAAATGGAGACAACTGGGGATCAAAATAATCTATCAGGACAAATGCAACAATCTTTCGATCATTAGAGCCAGCTGGGTGAAATATAAAATAAAAAATAAAATAGAACAAGATAAGCTTACAAGCAAAACTGTGTAAAAAGAAAATTGTATCCCCTTGTTTGTTTGTTTTTTTAAGTTTATAAAGCCGAAAAGTATATAGTGAAGCTTATAACAAGAAACAAACTGCATTAAAAACTCAAAACATCTTTAACATTTGAATGGAGTTTGCAGGTTACACTGCTCAAGCTGAATTAACTATAGGAAACTGTAGGGAAAATAAAAACTAGAAAGAATTTGCATTTGTTTTTCTGTTTTTTCAGTTCTGCCTTGCAAACACTGTAATTACGGCGTGAGTCATACATGCACTTGAATCAATCTGAAGTTGTTGTTTTCGCTCACCTTGCCTGGCACTTTTGAAGCTGAAGGACTGGAATCCTCCGGTCAGCGCAGACGAGTCGATGACATCAACGCCATACTCGCTCTGGTTCCGTCTGTACAGAGTTACAGCGATGACCAGCACGACCACGGTAACTACACCCGCAGCCAGACCAGAGTAGAGCGCTACATCATTATTGCTCTCCATATCAGCTAGAAAAAGAGAAAATACACAACGACTAATCAATGACTGTGGTTCTTTGAAAATGATTATATAAAGGTATTTGTTTATTTGCTCAAATTTCCATCAGATAGCTCAGGGATCTCATTTTGATGTATACAGATGCAACACAGCCACAAATAAATTACATAACCATAAAGCACCTAGAAGTCGCGCTTTCTCTCTAATGCTCCCACTTTCCCAGACACCTCCAGCACTAATGAAAGTTCTCTAGCGATGGGCGATTACAATCAGCCCTCAACCGCACACCTGACTCTCAACACGAACACACGCTGGGAATCTGGCAAAGCAAAAACCGCGAACCTTCCACAGTGATTTCGTGACAACGCAGCTCATTATATTATCTCGTCTGTAGTGATTAGGCCCTATCTGCCGACTCCTTCACGCAAACAATTCAACCAGGACACTCTGAACAACAGACAGAACAAAGAAAAGCTAGCATGTCGTTTCTGAGCATTCAAAAGCCTCTAGACGGGTAGAGAACGTCAGACAAAGCCTGCGGCTATGAAAACACCAGCCAGAAACATGTGGAGCTGCACTAACAGCAAACAGAGCAGGTTAATTGGGAGCTCTGGAAAAGTTTGGCAGGCTAATGAATCTCTTTTGCACTCGGGTTTAGATATTTGCTCACTTTGCTGCGTTTCCTTTTTGTTTTCCTTCTCCTTTGGTGTGTAACCCCGTCGTTCCCTTTCTCTGGAACTCCCATTCTTTGTGACTTCAGAATTGAGTTCAGATAACACACACACACACACACACACACACACACACACACACACACACACAAAAAGGTTTTAATTTCTTTTGGTGTTTTCTTTTTTAATGTTGAAACAGAAAGTGTGGGCTGGGCTTCAAAATGTACACACACTATTTATTATTCATCTTTTTTTTAAGATATTAATACTTGCTGAAATTATTCAGCAAGGATGCATTAAATTGATTAGTGACAGTAAAGACTTTTACATTGTTACATATACGTGTGTGTGTGTGTGTGTATGTATACACACAATATCTACTGTATCTATCTATCTATCTATCTATCTATCTATCTATCTATCTATCATGACTTTTAATCTCACAATTTTGACTTTCAGATCTTACTTTTTTCTTGCAATTCTCGCAAAAAAAGATTTTTGAGATTACTTTTTTTTGACAAAATATTTAGAATTCTGAGTTTATATCTTGCAATTATGTTTTTTTTTTATTCCGTGGCAGAAACAGACTTCCATACATACAATAAGAGACCTCTTTCGAAAACATTTAATAAATCTTACTGAACCCAAACTTTTGAATAAATAAACAAATAGTAAAAGGTTAAATTTTCTGAGTTATGTTTGTCTACGTTATAATCATAATGGGGACACTGACATTCCTCAAGCAAAACCTGTCAAAGATGTTTAATCTTTGCGGTGCATCATTGTCAAGTTAATGTGGCACCGTTTCAGTCATTGAGTCAGCAGTCTGAAAGCTGTCTTTAAAATGCCATCGACTTAATTGGTTTTCCAGGTTGTTTCAAATGGCGTCCTGGATGATGATTCACTGGAAACCTAATTGTCAGGGCATCAACCTAATGTTGAACAATTTCAGTGTGGAAATGAGCTTATGTAAAGGTTGCAATAAGGTTGTTTGTCGAGCGTGACTCAGAATGATGATAACAGTAAAAGGGGTTAATTACACAGACACCGTGAACAGAACGATCATATGAAGATGGATGATTGTGATGCAATATGGCGTTATTACATCATGCTTCATATGCCTGTGAGCATATTCAAAAGTAATGCAATGCATGTAAATGAAATTATGAAACTGAAGTTTAAAACAAATCAAAGCAAAAAAGAAAAGAAACACAGATGAAAGGTGAAGCGGTAGTGACTCACCTTGAGGAACCTTCACATCATGGAGCAGCTTTCTGTCTGCAAAAAGACACGTATAACATACTGTGAGACGCACAAACGCTGCAACTTTCAGATGCTCGTGCACAAACAGTGCTCTAAGGCATATTTGGAAGTTGCAAGAATACGTTGGAGATATAAAAAAGCCCATTTAGTGTGACGATGCATGAGCTGATCAAAGTTACGCGAGAAGAAACCTTAGAAATCCTCCTCGCTCTTTCAAAAAAGGAATTTTGAGAATTATGTAGGAGGAAAATAAAAGACAGCGCTGAATCAAGCTGTCTAAACACAGATCTACATATGTATGACGGTCAATGACAGGCATGTAATCTGGAATCGCTGTCAAATCTTTTACACAAAATTACCACTCTCACAAAGAAAAGAACGTTACGGATGCATTAGTGTGTGTGGTTGTGTGTGTCCGCATTAGGTGTAGGAAATTGGTCTCTGATAGGGATGTCTATCACCGTTGGGCTTTAGACTCATCTGCAGAGGATGGCGAGGTGTACACCCTCCTCCCTCAGGGGATGGAGGCA
>JAFVLL020021366.1:0-17917 GCA_021397915.2 Tor tambroides
TTATTTAGGTTATATATATATATATATATATATATATATATATATATATATATATTAGTATTATACTATAAATGTGTTATGTAATTATTGTATTTCAGTTTTTAATTACAATGCAGATCATTTTTCTGCACAATAATACATTTAAATATATTTTAATTTTATTTTTTTGTTTAAAATATTAATGATTTAAATAATTAATATAATATTGCATTATTATTTTCATGAAACTTTGATTATTACTATTGTTGTTGTTTATTTAGGTTATATTATATTATTATATTAATTATATTATATTGTAATATATTATAAGTATATTATTGTATTGTTTTTATTTACAATGCAGATAATTTTTTCTGCAATAACAGAGATGTAGAACTGATTTTTATTTAATGATTATTATACTATATAAATAGACATTAATATTTTAAATTATTGTCATTATTTATTCCATTGTTTATGCAAATCTGAAAAAAAAAAAAATCCCCCAAAATTAGTTTTGAAATCTGAAAAAGAAAAAAGTAAACTACTAATTAGTAAAATTGAATAGTAATAGTGATGCTTGCCTAAATAAATACAATTGAAATGTTGAAGTTTAAAATCAAGCATTTTATTAGAATATTTTGGGTCAGATTTAACATTTAATTTGTTTTTAATATTCAGTTTAATATCAATTTGTTGCATATTACATCTTGTCTTATCAGTAGTTCATTCAGTCTTGCATTGTTCTGAAAATTGTTATTTTGTGACATAAGTTGGAAACAACAAATGAGTCATTTATTACTCTTGCCAGTGTAATTCTTGTGGTTTTGTCGACATTTCTATTCACTTTTGGTCTGTTTTTGGAGTAGTAATGGTGTCCTTGATGGAGCTGTTCTTAATCACATGCTGTTAATCTGTGTCTAGATTCTCCCCCTCCGCATGCCTGAGAGCGGTCAGGTGCACACGGCTCCTCTGAAGCTGCGCTTTGATGACCCAGGCTGGTTTTTAGGCGTTTGTCAGAGCGTGAGATAAATAACCACACGTCAGGCTTCTGAAAACACTCCGCGTTCGGCCCACGTTCACATTCCAGCGGGCGCATCATGTGATGTGATAACAGGATTATGAATGATCCTCGTCAAGCTAATCGTGGAGTTCGACTTCTAGTTCCTGTTCCGTTTTCAGCCGTATTTGACGTTCCAGAAAGTCATTAGACATTTGCTTGATCTTGACGCTGAGCTGAATGTGCTTTGAATAAAGCCTTTCTCTGGACTTCCTTAATGTTGGTCACAGGCAGAAGTGTTTTATTACTGAGTAAGAATTAGAGAGATCTGCTGAATTGCTCAAATAAATGGGGTTTTGGAATTCTGCCTCTCGCAGTTTATGCTGGTCTGGACTCGACTGGATACATTTTGAAGGGTTTACTTGAACTTAGTTAGTTAAATGTGATCTGCTAGATTTATTATATAATATATTGTTTATGGTTGTCCAAAAAATTAGAGTATTATTTAATTATTTTAAATTTTAAAAAACAAATTCAAATATATTATTATTTTTTTAATTATTTATTAACAGTAATTATTAAAGAATAAATATAAACTACTATTGAATTTTATGATTGTTAATAGATCATTTTTGTCTGATATCTGATGTTTTTTTGTTTGTTAATTTGTGTGCATTATTAATATTCTAATATAATAATTCTAATAGAATTATTATCTAATAGAATTAATGTCATGTTTATATCTGATAACGGATATGGAGATGATGATTATGATTATTAATAGATCATTTTTGTCTAAAAACTGATAGATTTAATTGTTTACTTCTGTTTTTTAATATTACGCATTAGATATTCTAATATAATAATATTTTTATCTAATATAATTAATGCCATGTTTGTTTGATAACTGATATGGAGATTTTAGGATTATTAATAGATCATTTTTGTGTCTAAAAACTGTTAGATTTAATTGTTTTTACTTCTGTTTTTTATAATATTTTGCATTATGGATAACCCAATATAATACATTTTTAATATAATAATAATAATTAATTTAATATAATTAATGCCTGTGTCTGTTAACTGATACGGAGAATAGATGCTTTCTTTTTACTTCTGTTTTGTTTTTATCAATTTATGTGCGTAATACATAATACATCTATCTCTGTTATTTGTTTGTTTTTTGTTTTTTTAACTCAATAACTAAATCATATATTTCTGATAATTATCCGAAAAGACTTATGAATTATTAAATAATAATAACTTATGAACTGTTTAATTAATCAGTTATGAATATTCTGATATAACAAAATTTTTTTTTTAATTTAGTAGTAGTCGTAATAATAATAATAACAATAATAATAATTATTATTATTATTATTATTATTCATGCCATTGTTAATGCAGAGTTGTGTCATGATCTAAATAATACAACAATCAAATTATTATTTTTTTTAATCTTTGTTCTGAGCTTTTTAATTAATCTACACATTTCTTACATGAAGTATGAATGGTTGTTATTTGGTTGAGTAATTATCCAAGCAGTGTGCTATGGCTAGATGCTAGCAGTTACTAGAGAGACTAGAGGAACTTTTTTTTTTTTTTTTTTTTTTGAGAGCATTGTATTGGAAGAAAAGTTATATATGCTTATATGATAAAGAATTAAAGTACATTTAAATGTAGACATCTACTGGAAGTTCAACGTTCATGCTGACATTTCTATAAATGTCCTCAAAGCCAATGGACGTGGACTGTTGGATTTTATGTTATATATTTATCAGTTTTCATGTTCTTATGGAATAAAGTGTCTTAAGTTGCATTGTACAACATGAAGTTTGTCAGATGTCACTGCTCTGGAGGTCCTGTGAAGTCGCAAGCATTGATCAGACCCTCAGTTTGTTGTGTTTCTATTCAGGTTTGTGGCTAAATAGATGGAATCGGTCACTTTGCGGGGTGAAAAGTGGAAAATGGCCCGCAGGGAAGCAGCAGAGCTCTTTTGAATTGATTATGAGCAGTTCTGAAAGCTCTCTACCCCCGATAAACCTGCACAGATAGTTTGTTTGCTGGCATCATCAGACCTTTTTGTAGCAAAAAAAAAACAGCGTTATGGAGAAAAACATTTGTTTTATATCCAACTATGCTTTTAAATACAAATATCTCCCAGATTTATCAGTGCATTTCGACTGTTACTACTTTGATATTTTTTCGAAATGAAAGCAGCATTGTGAAACATAACTGTCCCATAGTATTACGACATCCACCCCTGTTCTTCAAGTCCTCCCCTTCACATGTAAATTCAGTTTACGGGACAGTCTGATAAACTGGTTTTGATAAGGAAAGCACTAACCTGTCCCTCTCTCCACCGCTGTCTTCTGTGTTTGGATGTCAGACTGCGCCGTCAACGTCCACAAGAGCTGCAAGAACCTGCTGCCCGAGTGTAGCAGCAAAAACAAGGTAAGATTCGTTCACATTTAGACTTTTAGTTGAACAGACTTCACTCTGGTTTTGTTTGAATCAGAGGAATTAAGTTCCTACAGACAATAAAGGAGTTTATCTTTGTTCAAAGGAGTGGCAGGGTGCGGTTTGTTGTAAATGATAAACTAAGCCGGTCACTGTGTTAGTAAAAACGTGTTTGTTTGTTTTTCGCAGACAAAAGACTCGGCGCAGAAGACATCAAACGCCGCAGCTCAGTCGCATAGTCCAGGTAAGCAGTTTTTAGCGTTGAATTGTATTTGATCATTGATTAGATGTTTGGATCATTGTTTGTTTGCTCAACCGATGACATGTTGATGCCAAAGTCTTTGTGAAACTATTTTGTAGTAAATGTTTGTATATGATACTGAAAGTGGTCAAATCGCTTTTGAAAAACACTTCAAGGTTATAGTGGTTAATATTGGATTTATTTAATGGGGCATTCATTTATTTAAGGGGACACTTTGGTTTTAAATCATGATATCTGAATTTTCACAGCAACTGAAACAGGTTATTTACACTAAATATCACCAGTAAATCCAGAATATCTAGTAATGAATGATAGAATTTGAAACAATATTATGTATATTTTTATATTTATTTATGCTATAAAATCGAAATTGAACTGTAAATTGTCACACAGGCATCAGGTTTGGGAGTCAAATGAATCTGTGAATTGTTTGAATTAGTGAATTGTTTTTGAATTGGTAAACCATTTTTTAAATTTGTGAATTGTTTTTTGAGTCTGTAGATCATTTTTGAGTCAGTGACTCGTTTGAAGCGAGTAAACTGGTTCATTTGAAGTATTCACTCGAACAAATCAATTCAGTAAATTGAATTTCCCAAATGCTTTGTTTGTGAGAGTGGACTTGTGTTCAATTACATGTGCGACAGTTTTATTTTAGTATTATTTATGTACTCTTATAATATTTATTAATGTTTTGAATTAGCTTTTTATTTTTATATTTTACTTTTTCATTTTATTTTGTTTGTAATTTTTACATGCTTGTCATTTTCTTATTTATTTATTTTTTATTTGTTTAGTTTTTATTTTTAGTCATTTCAGTGCTTCAGCTTTAACATTTTATTTCAGTTTGTTGCCATAGCATGATATTAATTCATAAATTAATAATAATATAGCGCAACAGCGCTATATGTCGCCGCGCTGCCCACAGAGCTATTGACGCCGACATTTTGGCTTTATTTCAATTAAAAATTTTTAATAGTTTTAGTTCTAATTAAAGGGACAGTTCACCCAAAAATGAAGACCAACTGACACATTCAAGGCCCAGAAAGGTAGTAAGGAAATCGTTAAAATAGTCCATGTGACATCAGTGGTTCAACCACAATTTTATGAAGCTACGAGAATACTTTTTGTGCGCAAAGAATTGTTGAATAAAGTCGTTATTTTAGTTTTCTTTGCGCACAAAAAGTATTCTCGTCACTTCATAATGATTTCCTTGCTACATTTCTGTCAACCTCAGGACGTTTCAATTGCGTTGCTGTCAGTGCAGGGTCAGAAAGCTCGTCAGCAACAATATCTTCATTTGTGTTCTGAAGGTCTTACGGGTTTGGAACGACATGAGGGTGAGTAATTAATGACAGAATTCTCATTTTTGGGTGAACTATCCATTAACAATTACAACACTGGCATACAATACAGTATTACAAAAAATAACGTACTACAAGCAAGAAGTGACCTAGTTAATAAGCACCAGTAAATGATCTCAAAAACAATATTTTCTTCAGTTTTTCCTCTGCTAATCTGCTGTTTGGTTCAGTCTCGCAGCTGCACAAGGAGCTTGTTTTGTTTAACGAACACTGGGCGGCAGATGCTGATCGGAGTCCCCTGATAGCAAATTAAGGTCATCTGGCTGTTGTTCTCATTTTCACCAGCACTCAGAGAAGCACTTAAGAGGTTAATCACGCTTCTCCGATTAATTACCCCACAAATCTGATCATGATTTACTGTTCGTGCTGTGGCTTGAACCCAATGGACTGCTGCACAATTCACTATTGTACTTAGTAGTAGTAGTAGTAGCAGAGCAGTGTTTCAAGTAAGTTGATGATTGCTTCTTCCTTTCCCAGTCATTCTGTTCATCTCGTTTTGTAAGGTTGTGTCATGAAATAAACCGGACGACCCTCTGTCTACAGAAGATGTGCAGTTTGCTAGTGTAGTGCAGTGTGGTGATTTAGTCCTGAGCTCTGGACGTCTCGTTAAACAGCTCCCGCTGTGACCGTGGCCGAGGTTGTAATTGCTTTAAGAACTGCGGATGAAGCCTGTAATGCTTCACTTCCCAGCGGAAAACATCTGGAAATGTCCTGCGTCATGCAGAACCTTCTGGAAGCACATCTTCTTGTAAATGCATAAAGGGGCTGCAGCTGAATATTGGTAATTTTACTGCATTTATGTCTGCGTTGTTTATATTGCTTCTGAGATAGGATAGCTTGAATTTTGAGACCTATATTTTTTTTTATTTCATGTTCATTTAAAAAAAAAAAAAAAAAGTTTAATTTAAAATTTTATAGGGTTGTTTAATAGAATTTAAACTAAATAAATTAAAAAAAAATGTAAATATGTATTAAAAGTATTTAAAAATACACTATTATGGGCCAAATTTACTAAAGAGGGCAAATTAGCCTTAGAGCGTAATTTCATAAAAGCGCTGATGGGAGGGGAAAATTCTGCGTGTGATTTACTGACAATGTGCACATTAAAGAACACAGACGCAGCCAGGTTATTTCCATAATGACCAGCGCAATCTACCTAGAGCAGCCGCAAATTACCACCTGCTTTAAGACGTGCTTTTTTGGGGCGTTAAATAATGGCGCAAATACCAGTAATTTGATGAGTGCAAATGTTAGTAAATTGTGTTGCGTGATTCATTTTAATAATCTCCTCCCATAAATTTTGCGTCTGAAAGGGAAACTCCTACAAATGCATATTCAGTAAGGTCAGGTGCAAAAATAACTGTGTCCACGCCTTTTCAGCGCTAATTCTTCACTGCGCGTCTTTAGTAAATACTGGCAGTACTATTTTAACATCAAAAGACGGTTTGAAAATCTGTTAGTAAATCTGGCCCTTAATATATTTCCGTGATTTAATAATATTTTTTAAAATAAATAAAATTAATTTTGTAATGCAATTTACATATGCATAGGCAACCTTTATGGTTTTTAAAGTTTGAGTTTTTGACACAATAAATTGCACATTAAACTATAAAATCATTAAATTAATTTTATAATAATATTATTATTATTAGGTTGTTTATGTGGTTTCATAGGCTAAAAAAGTTATGTATTAAACTATTACTATAAAAATATATAAATACAATATTTTTGTACAAATAAAACATGTTAGATCATGATTTATTATTATTATTATTATGTTTATTGTAATTTTATTTAATATGGATGCAGAATTAGTTTATTTTGTGTTTGTTTAATTTGCTGCATGGGCTAATGAAGTTAGATTTATTCATATTTTAACCATATGAAATAAGTATTCATTAATACTATAAAAATATAATATTTATAGATATTTATAAAACATAAAAACATTGTTAAGAATATTATAATAATAATAATAATAATAATATTATTATTATTATTATTATATTTTATACTACTTATATCTGTTTATTTATTATTATTATTAATACATTTATTATAATTTTATTAAATATAAATGCACCGTTTGTTGTTGTTGTTTTTTCCAAATTTTACATTTTATAAGATTGTTCATGTTTAATTAGCTGCATAGCCTAATAAGGCTGAATTTATTAATATTTCTTAATATAAAAAATTATTATTTATTATTCATAAAATATAGATATAATAATTCATTTCATTTTTTATTTAAATTGTTTAATAAGAACATATATTATTACATAATAGCTGTCAGGCTCTCTCTGGAGATGATAATGGATCTTGATAGTTTACACGCTCACACTAATCAGACAGTGAGACTCAGACTCTCACCTGTTGCATCAAAACCTCCGGCTCAACAGGACAGTGACGGGAGGGAGGCGAGGAGGGATGGCACATGCGTGATTTCTAGAAGCCACTCTCCACTTTATAAGGCCCACTGTCTTCCTCTCCATCAGTGCTCTCTGATATCCAGTGTAGAGTCAAGCGTGATGGCACTGGCTTTACCCAAAGTCCGTGGCTCTCAGAGGAAGAGCGCTCGTGTCCCGGTGTCCTGGGGTCTGTCCCGCCGGCTCGGGGTTCGAGTCCTGCTCCATCGTGACTTACTCACCTGCCGCTTCTTTGACTCGATGCCGCGCTCATTTTTAAGGCACCGCTGCCGCACTGACCCGTCTCATTTCTCTGCAGCTCTGAGGGACCCCTGCTCTGCTCTGACTCCCGTCGATGGCTCGTCCCGAACGTCCCGCTGTGCTTCAGGTATGACCGTTCCATCCAAAGGACACAACGCCCAACCTGCCGCCTCCAGCAACCCTACGGTCAGCCACAATAACAGCAGCGGGTGAGTCCTGTGTGCCTTCAGTCATACACGCTGTGGTTTACAGCTATACGATAAATATGACAAAATATTTCATTGCTACATGTTGGGCTGCACCAATGACAAAAACTGTTCTTTATTATTATCACAAAGACCAAGAGGTAATACTATAATAATACTGTATTTATACATTTGTACATTTCACCTGGTTGTATGATAACGTTTTTAAGGTTTTAAAGTTTTTCAACATAAAACATCATCCAAATGAGTTCAAAATCCAAAATGAATGCAAAATTGGTATGATTTGACTAACAATAATTAGCCTTTATTATTATTATTATTATTATTATTATTATTATGATTGACAGTATCATAAATCTGTATATTATTAGTATTTTATACAAGAAATCCTATAACCTGATATTGTGCTAACAATGTAAAAAAAAAAAATCAAAAAAGCACATACATTTTGACCATTATGAATATACTTGTTGAAAGATATTGTTAATATTTTTAATTTATAATGTAATATATTTATTATAATATAAATACATGTTATAATTTAATACAATGTATATTGTATAATTACATATATATATATATATATATATATATATAATACTAATATTTTTATTTAAATTAAATACACACCAGTGTTATTTTAGTATAATATACTCTTATAGTTTTTGTTTAAATTAATTTAAATGTTATATTTTCTGTTTTCACTTTAATTTTAGTTAAGTTTTAGTAATTTTGTTGTGTTTTTTTGTCTTAGTTTTTAAGTTTTAGATATTTTAGTTTTTTTTTTTTTTTTTTTTTAATTTTGTAATACTTATTATTATTATTATTATTATTATTATTATTATTATTATTAGGTTATATATTATGTATATTGTTAATATTTATAATGTAATATTTATTGTAATATTAATACATATTACAATTTATTGTGTATATATATCATATAAATTGTATAATTACATGTTAGATAATATATTATTTTTATGTTTATGTTTTTTGTCATTTTATTTAATATGGATGCAGAATTTGTTTCATTTGTTTATTATATGTTTGTTTAATTTGCTGCATGGGCAAGTGAAGTTAAATTTATTCATATTTTTAATAATGTAAAAAGTATTCATTAATATAAAAAATATAATTACAGATATTTATAAAAATAAAACTTGTCATTTAAGAATATATTATTATTATTATTATTACATTATTATTACTACTTTTTACTATTATTATTACTACTTTTATGTTTATTATAATTTTATTAAATAAATGCAGCTTTTTTTTTTCAAATTTTACATAAAATAATATAAAATAAGTACTCATTAATAATATAAAATGAGAAATCTTGTCTAGGCAACTAGATGCAATAAAATAAGTAAGTTTTTAAATATTTTATTTCAGTTCATTTTTTTCATTTCAGGTAATAAAAATGTTTTTTTATGGTTTTAGATCATAATAACCCTGATACTCACAATAATTTATAAAAGAATTTGTATAATGTAATCTAAATGTGCATTTGTTTGTAAACATGAATTTATTGTTTTAATTATTTGTTTACTGACTTTAATCTGCACTAATTACTTTGTTTATAAACCGCTATATCTGGGTGTTTTATATGATAACATCAAAAATCATTCTGTAATAAATGCACCTTTAGCCCAAACCAGCTACATATTGATTTCATAATATAATGTAACATCTGCTTTGAATGTAGTGTTATTTAATACTGTTGATCATGTTGCGGTTAGGTTGTGTAGAAGCTTGATTGATGCTTATAAATCAACGCACATGAAGAATGTTCTCTTAATTCTCCCTCATAATTACAGCAGCGTTTGCATGCTCATGTTCTCTGGCAGCTCTATCACAGGAGAGATGGACGAGGTTGACGCGTTCAGGATGAAGCGCCTCGCTGACGACACCGTATCTCTCGCCTCCACGACGCCCGAGTCTCTCATCGTTGAAGGTGAGGGGTTGATTCTCAAAGCCAAAACGTTGAGAACACCCAGAATTTGTGATAAAGCATCATGGGTAATTTATGAAGGGGGTTTTGTAAAGCATTGAGCAACACTTTGTACTGAGTTTTATCATTATTATGCACAGATGCGTATTACGCCACAGTACGAGGAGAGCTGGAAGTCATCACGCAAGATTTCGAGGTGGAGTCCTGGAGTCTGGCTGTGGATCAGCACTTCTTGAAGAAACATTCAAAGGAAGCGATCAAGCGACAGGATGTTATATACGGTTAGTGTTGTTTACCTACCCACACTGCTTTGAGAACTTCGAAAAAGTGTTTCCAGATCTTCTCTAAAGCATTTCCTGTCTCCTCCAGAGCTCATCCAGACGGAGATCCACCACGTGCGGACGCTCAAGATCATGCTCCGCGTTTACGCTCGAGACCTGCGGGAGGCGCTACAGCTGGACGACAGGAAGCTGGACTGTCTGTTTCCTCGGCTGGACAGCCTGCTGGAGCTGCACAGCCACTTCCTGTCCCGCCTCCGGGAGCGTCGCGCAGAGTCCCTGCAGCTGGGAAGCGAATGCAACTATGCCATCCATAAACTCTCAGATATCCTAATATCACAGGTACACACCCTAAATTTAGTGCCATACATCCTGCTTCACACTTCCTTCAGTATTGTACGTTTCCTGCTTCCTTTTGTCACCCTTTTGCCCTATGCTTCCTGCTTCACATTTCTGGTATATCTGTTCCTGCTTCAGACATCCTGTTTTCGTCCCACACTTCCTGCAGTTGGCATACTTCCTGCTTCACACTTCCCTACATTTCCTGTTCTGACATATTTTCCCTAAATTTACTGCTTCACATTTCCTGTCCTACGCTTCTTTTGTCACACTTTCACCCCACACTTCCTGCTTTTGTAATACTTTCTGCTTCACACTTCTTGTCATCCTATTTTTTTCTTAAACTTCCTGCTTTACATTTCCTGTTTTACACTTCTTGCTTCAAACATCCTGTTGTTACATTTCCTGCCCTGCACTTCCTTGCTCACACATCCTCACGTTGTCATGCTTTCACCCTACATTTCCTGCTGTTGTGATACTTCCTGCTTCATACCTCCTTCCCGACATTTCCTGTCATCACATTTTAGCCTTAAACTTCCTGCTTCGCATTTTCTGTCTTACGCTTCCTACTTCAAAAATCCTGTTCTCATATTTCCTGGCCTACACTTCCTGCTTCAGATTTCCTGTTTTACACATCCTACTTTAAACCTCCTTTTGTCACATTTCCTGCACTGCATCTTCTGCTTCCTACATGCTGTTCCTACACTTACTGTTTCACACATCCTGTTGTCACACTTTTGCCACCCCCTTCCTGCTGTTGTAATACTTCCTGGTTCACATCTCCTGCCCTGCGTTTCCTATGTTGCTTCCTCCTTCACACACACTTTCACACTTCCTGCTTTACATTTCCTATTTCACTTCCTGCTTCACTTTTCCTGGCCTACACTTCCTGCTTCACATTTCCTGTCTTTTGCTTCCTGCTTCAAACAAGCTGTTATCACATTTCCTTTCTTTTGCTTCCTGTTTCAAACAAGCTGTTATCACATTTCCTGGCCTACACTTCCTGCTTTAAACAAGCTAATATCCTATTGTCACATTTCTTGTCCTACACTCCCTGCTTCACACATGCTGTGTTGGACAGGAAACTTGAAAACAGGAAGTGTCAATAAGAAAACATTGAAAGTAAGAAGGAAGTAACAGGAAATTTTGTTTGTGTCTGGTATTAGTTTTCCGGAGACCTTGGAGAGCGAATGAAGGAAAGTTATGGGGATTTCTGCAGTCGGCACACTGAAGCGGTCAACTACTACAAAGAGCAGCTGCAGAGCAACAAGAAGTTCCAGAACCTCATGAGAGTACGTTGAGATCTTATACGGCTCAATGTTTCTGCTAACATTTCCTCAGCACTGTTTTGAATCATTTTCTCTCTGTGTTTCAGAAAATCAGTAATCTGTCAATAGTGCGGCGGTTAGGCGTTCCAGAGTGTATCTTGCTGGTGACGCAGCGAATCACCAAGTATCCCGTTCTTCTGGAGCGCGTCCTGCACAACACAGAAGGTTGGTTGATGCATTCCAGTGAAACGATCCGGATATTATGGATTTGCAAGGTTCTAAACGCTTTCTTCTCATTGCAGCCGGAACAGAAGAACATGAAGGATTAGCTCAGGCTCTCAATCTAATCAAAGACGTTATCGTTCAAGTGGACGCCCAGGTCAGTTTCTACGAGAAGGAAGCACGGCTCAGGGAGATCGCCTCCAAGGTGGAGCCCAAGTCCCTCGGGAAAATCAAAGATGGCCGTGTTTTCCGGAAGGAGGACCTTTCTCAGGGCCGCCGAAAGCTCTTGTATGAGGGCATGGTCAACTGGAAAGCCGCATCTGGTCGACTCAAAGGTATTATGAGAGCAATAATTACCATGAATAAGTACAGAGGCTATCAATTTTTGCAACAGTTTTGCCAGAAAACGCAAACATGTCGCAAAGTCTGTTTGGTGCACAATTGAAATTTGTGATTTTTCCATTCCAGATATTTTAGCTCTCCTTCTTACTGATGTTCTCGTCTTGTTGCAAGAAAAGGACCAGAGATATGTGTTCTCGACTGTGGTGAGTGCGAGAACTTTGTTTTTCGTTTATACTAGAAGAGAAATTGTTTATCTTAACGCACTCATCTGTGCTGTTTTTCTGCTAGGACAACAAGCCATCCGTTATTTCACTGCAGAAGTTGATTGTGCGTGAGGTGGCGCATGAGGAACGGGCAATGTTCCTCATCTGTGCCTCCTCAAACGAACCTGAGATGTACGAAATCCACACGGCCTCAAAAGAAGACCGCAACACGTGGATCACCCACATCCGTCAGGCCGTGGAGAGGTCTGTCTGTCTGTCTATAATCACATTTGTGTCTGTATTTACATCGGTCTGCAATTTTTTTTTTTTTAAATGTTCCTCCTCGCTTCCTGTCATTCAGCTGTCCACATACAGAGGAGAGATTGTTTAGTGAGGAAGAGGAAGCCAGAGTCGCACGATTCAGGGAGTTTCAAGGTAAAACGCCACATGTAGCTTGTTTCGTAATGACATTGTTTTGTTTTTCTGCTTGTTTTGATGTTGTGTGATGTTGAGGTTTTTTTTAATGAGCTTTGAAGAATCTTTTCACTAGAGGGCGCACTTGCGTTTTCATACTGAAACCTTGCAAATCCTTTATCTTTTGTCAAAAAGACATTTTAAGCACATATGCTTATAGTAATATTATATATATATGCGCATATGCTTATAATATATTGTATACAATAATACTCAAGTTAATATATATTAATAACAATATAAATTTAATATAGTTATTTTACTATATTACTATACATATCACTATATATACACTAAATATAGTAATAATATTATATTAATATAATGATTTATATTATTATTAATATATGTATGTATATACAAACACACTAAATAACATTTGTGTAGTAAATATAATAATCTAACTATATTTAAAATAATAATTTGTAGTAATATTAGCTATCATAAGTGTGTGTATAGTTGAATACATATATATTTATATAAAATTTTATGTGTATATGTGTATGTGTATGTATGTATGTATATATGTATATGTATATATGTATATATGTGTGTATATATATGTAATTTATTATAATTATATATTATTATATATTATATTTTTATAACATTCAAAATGTTGGTGTCAGTAAGATTTTTATTAAAGAAAAAGATACTTATATTCAGCATGGACACATTAAATTGTTTAAAATTGAAAAAAAAAACTAGTTACAAAAATATATAATTTATACTTAATGTAATTTATATATTTTTAATAACATTCAAAATTTTGGTGTCAGTAAGATTTTATTAAAGAAATAAATATTTATATTCAGCAATGACACATTAAATAGTTTAAAAGTGAAAAAATTAGTTACAAAAAAGTGACAAATTTAATAAATGCTGTTCTTTTCAACTTTTTATCAAAGAAACCTGGGGGAAAAAAAATGTTTTCCACAAAAATGGTTTTTTTTGTTGTTGTTTTTTTGCATTGTTATGGTGTGCTATGACATTTCAAATCTTCTTTTGTTAAAAAAATTGAAATACCATCAATGTTTTTGTCTGTGTAACATATTTTCCTCCATCTACGACTCTTTTCCATAGATCGCCTGACATTGAAGGACGCTCAGATCATCCAGAGCCTCACGGAGAAGCTGCAGTTGTTTGCAGATCTGGCTGAATCTGTGGCCGGTCTAGAAGACGCCAGCTCTCGCTCTCGTCTGCTCCTGCGGGGCGATGCCTCGGACCTCCAGCAGGGGGAGCAGCTGCTCAAAGGAGCCATTACTGAAGGTAATACATCAAGTTGAGGGCCTGATGAATCAGTTAGTTTCTGTGCTAATTGTTTGAAGCATTGGCATCATGAATGATGTAATCTTGCACCTGGTAGCAAACTAGATTATTTGAGAGCTAAATCTCTGTATCTCGGTGTTCCTGTAGTGGAGAACCTGCAGAACCTCCTTGCATCTGGAGCTCGAGAAGCATCTCCACAGACTGAGGGGAGCCAGAGTCCATCCTTGAGTTTGCTGCCACGCAGAGCGGACACCTTCGGCGGCTACGATAGCAGTCCTAGCATACTGTCTAAGAGTAAGAGTCAATACGTGATTAGATACTGATTGTACGTTACATTAATGGAGAATTGTTCGGCAGTATTTAAACATAAGACTCATTATCGTTGCGTAATTTCAGATCTTTTTATCTATATTCATTGCATCCCAGTTTGCATACTATCTATACCATGCATTAGGCAAGATTACGATTAGTTAGTCTTAAATCATAGTATGTTGAAAATAGCACATTAAAGATTCCCAGATGGCGTTCAAAGTTTATTTTTTCTCAAAGTTTTCCTCAGTTGTTGTTGGTCTCTTTCATTAGTTAGTTTGTTTGTTTTGTTTTTTTTCCGTTAATTTTGTTAGTTTCTGTCTTGTTCTTTTTTTCTTTCATTTTATAGTTTTTAATTTGTCACTCTTGTTTTTTTTTGTTTGTTTTTTTCTTGTTTCTTTCTCTTTTGTTTCTGTTTTTTTTTGTTTGTTTTTTCATTTGCTGTTTTGATTTGTTTTGTTTGCTCTTTCTGTTTAATCACTCATTTCTTCTGTCTTTTGTTGGTTCTTTTATTTGTTTGTTTTTATGACAGTCTTTTGTGGCCTTTTGTTTATTATTTTGTTTGTTTGTTTCATTCTTTCTTTTAATTGTCCTTTTGTTTTCTTTTCCTTCATTTTATTTGTTTGATTAGTTTTTTTGTTTGTTTTAATATTTTGTTTCTTAACATTCATTTTTTGTTCTCTGACCTTTGTTCTTTCTTTCTTTCTGGCTTGCTTTCAGTTTGCATTGCATTATTTACATTCTTTCTTTCTTTCTTACCAAAGCACCTTACAATGCAGTACACAAATCATGTTTGAGCAAAAACAAGGACATCCTATGCCTTAGTTAGCTGACTTTTAATTTTTAATTTCATATTTTAAAAGCTTCATTGCAATTCACATACTATCTGTACTATGCAGTATGTCAGATGTTCCCAGACAGTTTTTAAAGTATGCATGCATACTTGCATTTTTTTTTTTTTTTTTAGGATAATTACCCACAACCCCCTGTGTTACAGAATATGGTTGGTTTGTGCTGTTTATGTGCAGGTCTGCTATGTACCTCTCCAGCTTTAAGTGTGTAAATCAGGTGTTTTTGTGTGTTAAATCAGGCGGCAGTATTAAGAAGGTTGCCGGAGTGGCCGGCAGGTCCAGGGACAGGAGTCAACGGGCCAGCTCTGATCCGCAGCTCAAAGAGGTGTACGCATGTCAGGACCGGGATGAGCTGGTGAGCGAACACACTCATGCAGACGTTTGTCCCACAGACGACAGGAACATGCCTGTATTTACTAAACGAGAAGAATGACGACAGATGATTTGGACAGGAATTTCACTTTTGTCAGTTTTAAACAGTCATACTAGTAACTCTTTGGCTATAGATCTGATAATTATATATAACGATTTTATTAAAGTTATATGATTATATTATTTAGTGTATTATTATAGTTAAAATATAATAACGAATGCATATAACATAGTAATTAATCCGTAATAATATATATATTTGTTTATTTATAGTAATGTATACTATGTATATACATTTATATGTAATTAATAACTATATATAATGTTTATAATAATATAGTTATTTATTTATAGTAGTGTGTGTTATATATGTATATAAAATATATAGGACCGTCTTTTGGTGATAAAATAGTACTGTCAGGATTTACTAAAGGCACGCAGTGAAGAATTAGCGCTGAAAAGGCGTGGACAGAGTCATTTTTGCACCTGACCTTATTGAATATGCATTTGTAGGAGACTCCCTTTCAGACGCAAAATTTATGGGAGGAGAGTATTAAAATTAATCACACAATGCGATTTACTAACATCTGCGCTCGTCAAATTACTGGTATTTGCGCCATTATTTAACAGCCAAAAAAAGCATGTCTTAAAGCAGGCGCTAATTTGCGTTGCTCTCAGTAGATTGCGCTGGTCATTATGGAAATATGTTGCGTCTTTGTTCTTTAATGTGCGTATTGTCATTAAATCACACGCAGAATTTTCCCCTCACATCGTCACTTTTATTGAATTTGCGCTTTAACGCTAATTAGTAAATCTAGCCCTAAATTTAAAACAATTTCATTTACATAAAAATTCTATACTAATGTTTGCACACACACACATAAATATAAATATAGTGTATATTTTTAGATTATATATGTATAATATAAAAATATATACTGTATATTACGGTTTATTTACATTTGATATTTTTTTAATCAAATGTATCAAATATTTATTAGCAAATATAATTATAGAAAAATATAATTTCTTTTTTTCATAGATTATATAATATAATATTTAAATTAGTTTATCACCATTTTTATTAATGTTGGCAATTTAATGTGTTAACAGTGGGATTAATTTAAAAAAAAAAAAAAATTAATACATCGGTGCCGATAGCCTTGTGGGCAGTGCGTCGACATATAGCGCCGTTGCGGGCGCCCTGAGTTCGAATCCAAGGACCTTTCCTGATCCCGCCCCCTATCTCTACTATACTATAATTAACTATTACTATAATAAATTAATGCATTACTTGATAATCTTTGAATAAGTCTTTGAATTATCTTCATTTGGGGGCTTTTCTCATAAAACATTGATATGCATGATGTAATCTGACTGTTTTTAATTTATTTTAATCTGTCATCTCTCTCAGGACGAGGCCTCCTCACCTAGTTTGCACAAAATGTTGTCCACCTGTAGATTTCCAGAATCAGAGGTAAGAGCGCACATTGGATTGGAATTATATCTCACTTAGTTTCCCACGAGATAAAAGGCACATTGTTTCTCACACCCCTCTCAATACATATTTGAGATGGTAACCTTTGCGTTCACCGCACCTAATCGGCAGTTAATGCCGCGATACTTCACTTGGCAGGAATGTGGCATTGTGTCTCGTGAGAATAATGTCTCTGAATATTGAATCATCCTGCCAGTAATGTTGCCCTTGTCTACCTGTTTTTCCAGTTCTATGAGCGAGTGCTGCTGCTGTCCCAGAGGCTGTACAGTTTACAGGTACAACAGAATGACCACACTCATGTCTCACTCATAACGTCAGCCACACGCATCCTGTAAGCATGACAAGATCTGCTTTAGAGGAATCTTCCCCCTTCAGGTTTCTCATGCCGTGGGCATTTGTTTGCTCAGATGTTCACAACATCTGTAATATTGTGGTTAAACAACAGCTACATTTCTTGTCCATTCATTTATTTTCATTTTTCATTCGTTCTTTTGTTCATTCGCTTGTTTGTTTACACTTTAATTTGTTCTTGTTGCTCCTTCTGTCTTTCATTTGCTCTTGTTCTTTTTTTTTTTTTTTTTTTTTTTTTTTTTTTTTTTTT
>JAFVLL020021367.1:0-24625 GCA_021397915.2 Tor tambroides
AATAACTTTACTTGAGCGATGCGTAATCATATTCAATACAGGCACATATGCGTTAGCTTGGAGGCTAGCCAAAGCCAGCAAATGTCAATCATGTCTTACTACAACCCGCCGCTGCGGTCCGCGATCCCATCTGCGCCGTCTATTCCTCTAAACAAAGACCCACTTCGGTGGTGCTGTGGGATCTCCAGGCTCTTTTCGAAACTGTCTGCTTGCTTGTAGTTATCTCTCTGCGTGCCTGTGACTTCAGTTCCTGCCGAGCGTGTTTTTTTTCTTCAAGTGCAGAATCGCCTCTTGTCCCGTCTTTCGCCAGACCACGTTAACATGTTAAATTCACTGAACAAATGCGCATGGTCTGAGTAAGTGAAACGAGCATGGTTTTGTTTTTAGACAATATAGCCAACATGAAGTACATTTTTAAAAGCCGTTTTAATGCTGTTCCTTGATAAACTTTCCTATTGTTTTTGACTTGTGTTTTAATATGTTGGCTAACATTATATGAAAATGAAGAATTCTGTCTATTGATCAATTTTCCTGCATTGCTCCAGCCGATCTGAATAAATAAGCTGCACTGGTTTATGTTGAGTGTTTGCTCTTCCTATTTTTTCTGTTTAATGACCGCCTAAAATTAAATGATAACGCGAGCGGCATAATCGTGACCTATTTTTAGCAGAATTCATTGAGATATTTGACAGTGTGATTCAAAGATTTAAGTATTTCAAGTCTAGACTGTTATACAGACACACGCACAGTTTTTTTCTTTTGCCAGGCATTTACTGGGGGTTTCTAGCTTTTAGACTAGTCGACTAGTCGGATAAAAAATTTCCGTTTAAACGACAATTAAATTAGTCGCAGCGCACATCCCTAGTGCAAACAGTGCTTGAGTTACATTTATCAACTGTCTTACTAAGGTTACTAAGTTACTAAGGTGGGATTGTCTGTTCTGCGCTACAAAGTGAAAATGCAGTAACTACACCAGCACTGAAAATGGCTACACAGAGGATGTTTGACATTTTCACACCAGCTTTTCTCTAAATCTGAGCACAGCTGAGCCAAAACATAAGTACATAATGCTGACCAAAACTATATGTCAAACTGTAATTTATTTGTGATGCGCAGCTGTATTTTCAGCATCATTGCTCCAGTCTTCAGTGTCACATGATCTTCAGAAATCATTCTAATATGCTGATTCACTGCTCAAGAAACAGTTATGATTATTATCAATGTTGAAAACAGTTGTGCTGCCCAATATTTTTATAGAAACCAGATGAATAAGAACAGCATTTATTTGAAACAAATCTTCTTTAATGTCTTTACTGTCACTTTTGATCCATTTAATGTATTCGTTACATAAATATTTTTTAATAATAATAATAATAATAATAATAATAATCTGACCCTCAATCACCTGAGCATGGCATATACGACATACGAACTTAATACTTGTGATCTGGTGAAATGTAAAGACTGTATGCAATCTCTCAAACACTACAAATGTCAAACAGATTCATGCAGTAAGCAGCTAGTGTTGTTGTATTTGACAACGGTCAGAAATGTAATCAGTGAAAAGCTTGTAATTTTTAAAAAACATCACAAGCACAAAAGCTCCCTTGACAGATATTTTGGAAAACTTCTGGGAGCACTGCATGCTTTTGTTCATTCATACTGCCATGTTTTTCCCATTTTCAGCATTTCGTTCACACACACAGGCAGTTCTACTACAGATCCTCAACTGGAAATCTTGCTAGTTCATTGCTGCACTGTCCTCCTGTAAATAACTGCATCACAGCACAGCTAAGCTCACAGCTCATTTTGCCATCTGCGTAAATGGTGAGTAGCTTCATGGTTGTGGTTTCACTCTCATCCACTGCGACTTATTTTTTTTATTTTTGTCTTCATCTGTAAACAAATGTTCTCCTTCTCCTGGCCAAGTAGCCGCACAATCACTAGCATCATTTACACATAAGCATTAAGTGATAAATCGCAGGAATGTTCATTTTTCCAGCATTTCGCTTCACTTTGTGTTCACACCGAAGACCCAAAGACCAGAGAGAACAGAGCTAGACATTCCTGACTCCAGACAAGGCTCAACGTCTCAGAAGACGCTCACGTTAATTGATTTGCTCTAAAGTTAGATTGTGAAAAGCATTCACAGGGCTCTACGGTAACTTTTTTTATTAGGAGCACTTGTGCTCCTAATCAAAAAAAATTTAGGAGCAGTGTCAAAAATTTAGGAGCACAGACAATTTTAGTTTTTTTTCCCCTTTAATATTAATATTAATGTGCCACATAACATACACAAGTATGGAGAGCATGAGAAAAAAAATTTCAGAAACATAGCTTCAGATAAGCATTTAATATTTTCAGTTTCAGAAAAACAGTTAGACAGGCTGTCCTCAAAACAAAAAAAATCATGCATAAATTTCATATGCACAAATACACTTTAAATATATTTGAGCACTACACTTCAACGTCTGTACATTGTAGTATGAAGTGTAGTGCTCAAATATATTTAAAAGGACAGTTCACCAACATAAATTCTGTCATCATTTACACACCCTAACAGGGCTCTACACTTACTTTTCTTTTTAGGAACGATTGTGCTCCTAATTTAAAAAATTTAGGAGCACCTTCAAATCAATAATCAAAAATTCTGATCAAAAATTAACCTTCCCATTACGAGGTGATATTTGACTCAAAGTGATTTACAGGGAATTTTGTTTTTACCTTTGTAATGGCATTTTTCTAACTTTATTAAAAGTATGTCATCTTTTGTCAAATTGAAAAAAATATATATTAATAAGCTTTTTATCATTTCTAATTCAAACAACAGAATAAAACAAGTAGAATAAGAAGTAGAATAAGATACCAATCAAATGAAATCAGTATTTAAGAAAAAAATTGTACTACAGAGGTGGCACAGAAGAACACAGAAGTGTATTTTTAGTGTAGGTGTATTTTCAGATGTTTAATGAGGCTCAGAGGTTGCATAAGTGCAATTAAATTCATGTTGAGGTTAATGTTTTAAATATACAATTTTGAATGTAGAAATATTAAATGATTTAAATAACAAAAGATATTTAAAATATTAAACAAACTGCCAGTAGATGGCGGTATGTCACTGATTTGATCACTGAATCATTCATTTAATTGATTCGTCTGAACGGCTGATTCATTCAGGAATGAAGTACGTGACTGTCTTTATGAATGGGTAATTGAATCATTGACTCACTAGATTCCTTTAAAAACGCAGTTCATTCATAAAGGAAACACCGCTGTGTTTGAATGGAGATTCGCAGCGGCTCATCTGTTTCTTTGTTTGAAACTATTTTCGTTGATGAAATAGAGTAAAATAAGGCAACATGTTATAGTCAGACAATGAGTCACTTAATATTAACTTCTTGTTTAATGAACTTTTATTAAACTGAACTGTTGTATTAAATCAATATCACATTTGCAAACTCCCTTAATAATCATTAAAAGCTGTCACTCATCTTAGTTCATCGCGATCTCACAAAACTCCATTATAATCAACGAAGCTCCTTACACTGCACAATGAATCTCTTATTTACACTGTCTACACTTTTTTTTGTTGTTGTTATAATGAGAGAATACGTCTGTGATACATTACTCAACGCTGCAAAAACACGTAAGTACGTTAGAAACCTTTAAAGCTCCCTCAGCACAAACATAAATATGCTGATCGGGTCAGTCGCACTGGTGCTCCTAAATATTTTTTCATAGTCGCACGCAGTAGTTTTCAGTCGCAAATGCGACTAAAATGGTCGCACTGTAGAGCCCTGATTCAACCCTGAATCAAATTTGAATCTGAAATCAAAGTTCGTTTACGAAACACTAATTTACCCGTCTTCCTCAGGGAAAACTAATCTCTGGCATGATTTCCTCTCAGCAGAACTTCTGCTTGATATGCAGACACCATTCACACACACATGAAGACCTGAAGAAAAGACATCAACTGGAGAATGACGCTTCCTTCAGCCAACCTGTTGAATTTCACACTTCAGTGAGTCTGTATTTTCTGGGACACTTAAAGCGTGTTAAAACCTCACAGCAACCTTTGTTGGGAACTGCAGGAGCCATAAAAGATGACTATCAGCGTTAGAAGAGATGAAGCCAATGTTTGATCTACTGAAAGACTGTCAGTATGAGTGTAAGTGATCAAAGTCTGCCCCTACTACTGGAGACTTCAAACGTCAAGCCAGAACGGGATTGAGTTACAGATGTGAGCCCACCTACATTCACAGAAGATCAAAATAACACAAAGCCTCTGATGCAAATGACACTTTTGCAACTTCTTGGCAAACATGCAGTAAAAGAAACAAACCCCTAATTTCATACTGCAGAACAATGGCCTCCTTTGCTTTACAGCGTCTGAAATCTGATCTTCTCTGAGCAGCAGACAGCATGTCCCTCATTCACACAGAGAGGGCAACTCTGTCTCTCTTAAAGCAAAGGGACGACTGCTAAACAGGTATGGCTTTCAGCGGGGGGTCTTATCTTTCTGTTGCCAGCAGCTGTTTTTAGCCTTTGTTCAGCAGGAAAGATGACAGTCAACGTTTCAGGCCTGCTTCAATTTGAGCTCATCTGGCGAGCAGAACAGCGGAGCACAGCACGCCACCTCTGCAACACCGAGCAGACCACGCTTTCCTCCTGAACACGCCAGATACCTGCAATCACGGCAAAACACGCTCGCCACCAAACCCAAATGATACAGTCACTCAATGACATGGTAGAAATAATCTTCAGGCAGAGCGATCTATATTTGTACAAGTAGTTAAAAAATAAAAAAAAATTTTTTTCAAGATTCTTTGATGAAAAGTTAAAAAGAACAGCATTTATTCAAAATAGAAATCTTTTCTATTCATGTCAATTTAACACATCCTTGCTGATTAAAACTATTTCTTTCAAAAAGAGAAAATAAATAAATAAATAAATAAATAAATAAATAAATAAAGTACTGACCCTAAACTTCTGAATGGTAATGCATAGTGTTACAAAAGATTACTTTAAAAATAATTAAAACGGTTTGTTTTTTCTGCTTTATATACTTTTTTTTTTTTTTAAATTACATAAATTCATATTATTGAGATTACTGGTATTATTGCACTATTAGAAGTGCTTATTTCCCCTAGTGTCAGTGAATAAACATTTCTGTTTTCACATTTTCAAGTCAATTGTGGATAAATTTCCACAATTCATCCAATTTCCACCAGACAGCATTTTTATCAACTTGATCAGTTTTATAGTCTTCTCAGCCCATGGTAAATGAGTCCTCAAAATCATCTTTGGTGTGAAGAACAATGAACATAAAGATAAGAAAGCTCATCTGCGACCTTTGAAAGGTTGCGTTCATTCAATTCCCGATAAAACGTAAAGCAAAGTTCAGCAAAGCCAGGTCTTTCACCAGAGAACCGCACCACGCGCATTCTGACCCCGCGAAGCGATGCAGAAACAGAGCTATTTTAAGGGATGATGCTCGGCTCGCAGAAGCTGTAATAGATTAGCCATGTGCTCAGGAAATTCTCTGGCATGCATTATAAATAGCTGAAGTGGCAGCCGTGCAACAGCGAGCAAAAACCGGCTGTGATTGTGTATTTCCATCCACTGTCACTGGGTCACATGACCGGCTGCTGGACAGGAGAGCATTCCGGCGGGTCAAAGCAGCCCGACATCCGCTCGAGAAGAGACACGCCAGTCATGTCAGCCATTCACACACACACACACACACACACACACACATATATATGTGTGGCTGCTGGAGTTTTTCCACATACTGTTTTGAAGAGTTATCTGGAAACACAGAGGAGTCACCGGCCAAGGAAGACGTAACCTTTGGCGTCACTCGCAGGCATAAACAGAGAGGGAGCATAGCCACAGGTTATGAAGCAAATACCACGAAAAAAAAAAAAAAAAAAAAAAAACCTGTCTGCAACAAGTTCCACACAAACTCAATCCAACAGGCTGCAATGGAGGCTGATCGTAATTGCTCTGAAAGACCAAAAACAAAAATGTGCAGAGAGATTGAAACATTCAGCAATTCCCCAACACACATCCTGCATCATTTTACAGAACAAACCATAAAATGTAATTTCTCTGCTTTAAAAGTCAGATGAAAAAGAGCTGTGCATATATCACGACCAGGTCTACAGGAGACATGCATTGCATTTCTGTTCTCGACGTGATGGCCGACAACAGGAGGCTGGTGCAGATATCCACGCTGAACAATTGACCTGCTTTTCTACTCAATACAGAGCTCTGCTACAGCATACGATGCTCAAGATAACGCCAAACACAATGCATCACAATACTGAGGCTTCACATCTGCAGGCACAATAGAGAGGAGGACAGCAGGTGTGAGTAATGGTATGAGTAAATGCTCTGGATCGCAGCAGATGAACATGCATACCGCACATTTCTCATGCACGCATCTGAAAGCATGTGCTGCAACTGCTTCAAATACTACTACTACTATTTTTTTATGTTATTAAAATGAATGTCCCTGAATGTAATATTCATGAACCAATTCCTGACGCTTGCTCTGTACTTTACAACTTTTACATGCAAGTGAATAAAAAGGCTGAAATATTAACATTAATTAAAAAAAAAAAAAAAACAATGAATCAGTGTTTATCGTTGGTTCTGTAATTGTTTACCATTTCTTTTTGGGGCTTAACCATTTTAAACACTTTTTGCCTTCACTAGTCTATTTAAACATTACAAAAATTCCGTGTATTCGCTCATTTACATGAGCTCTTAGAAACAGAAAGCATAATTATAGCTAAATGCCGTTTTAGGCTGTGTTTAGCATGTCATACAAGCAAGACATAAAAACTTTCGAGAAGTTAGCAACAACACTTTTTTCCTCGAGCTGTAACATGAACGCACGAACTCGAAACTTCTGAAATATACAGTTTTCTGTAAGTAAACGTATACATTAGAGGTAATGTATAGAGTAATCGAGAAAAACACCGCAAGCGCGGAACGATCGTGAAAAGCGCAGAGGCGCGATGACGTCACCGGCGTCCGTTATTTTCACTGACAAAATACTTCATTTAAATCAACCTAGAGCGAGAAAGTAAGTGTTTTGTTGTTTACCTTCGTAGCACAGGATGCCTATGTTGTTGTTCATCTTGTCCAAGTACTGGTAGTTCAACAGGTCCATTTTGGTAAAAAGCATTTATGGACTTTTAATCGCAGAAAGAGCAGCTTCTCTTTTTCTCTCGTCAGGAGCGCGAGTAAAGGCCCAGCCTTTAACTTAAAACAGAGCGAAATTAACTAGTTTTACCCGACCTCCTCGAGTACCGAGCGAGTAGAAGCACTCTGGCGCGAGTTTAAAGAAACTTTAAGAAGTTTAAGCGTATGAAAAGAGTTGTATTTAAGGACAAAGGGGTCGCGCCAGTTCTCCTCACAGCCCGCTGTAAGTCGACTGCACTGACACGCAGCCTATGATCGCTCCGAGTCCAGCGCGCCGCCTCGCGCTCGCCAAATCCCGCGAGACTTCCCCTCCCAAACGCATGGGAAGCGCTGCATGTAGTGGGGGAGGAGAAGAAAATGTACAAAACAACGAAAAGTTAACTAGTATCCAACGTTTTTGGAAGCAACCACTCCAGTAATGACCACTACTCATACTTGATACTCCAAATGTTAAATATGAAAAGCCACATGTACTAGTCATTACAAATGACAACAAGATAAGATGCTATTGTTGTAAAGTTATTATTGTAACCATTACGTAAAAGTGTCCCAGATTTGTGTGAAACAATGTATCCTGGTTAGATATTTTCAAACTTTTCCTAAAAGTGAGTTTTAAAAACATCAAATCTTTAGGGATCCACTATTAAATTTTAAATGAACAATACTGTCATTTTAAGGCACATTTTTGGTACTATGCAATGATAAATATGCGATTGACACCAATAAAAGTAACAAATTATTATTATTATTATTATTATTATTATTCACATAATGTGATTTTTTTTCATACCCAAATGGTCAAAATATAGAACAAATACAGTTAAATTTAAATAATAATCAGTCATAGAATCCACAACACAAAACAAAACTTTCTGTAACGTTTCCTTGAACAAAACATGCTTTAATATACTATTAATCTCAACAGAGGCTAACTACTGTGTCTGGTATTGACACTCTGCTGCCCTCTGGCGGTGTCACATATCCAGCTCCTCCACAATGCCTGTGTGTGGATATGAAGGGGAAGAACAACTGGCTTTTATAAGGGCAGATTCCTTCAATGAACTGAGCTGAAAACAGAAATGAAATTGGGACGAGCAGCTAAACTCACAGGACTGGTGCTAAAGGAATAAAACCTAGACAACTAGGAAACTAGGGCTCCTGTTTATTTGTTCTTAAACTAGTCTTCAAACATCATTACAGACACCTCAGGGAGGACCCTACTATCTGATTAGAAAACCCAATCACACGTAAAGATCTGCTTGTGCTAGAATGAGATGACCAATGTAGCCAAATGAAAACCAGAGGACTTATGGAAGAGCTGAATCTAAAGGTCTTTGTTAGTGTATAATTTGCTATATCTTTGAAATCATTCATATCATATAATAATTGTAGTATTGTATACACCATAATATTTTGTCTTAGCTTTCATTTTTATATTTTCAGCTTTCGTTTTAATTTCAGTTTAAGTATTAATAATTTAGTTTATAAGCTAAAAAAGTTCAATTCTATTTAGCTTTATTTTTATTTTAATTAAAACTGCGCAAGTGCTGTCTGTATTTCTGAGAAGACTTTTAGGTAATGGCTCGATGAGGATTATATTGATTCAAATAAAATGGGACCTATCAGTGATATAATACCCATTACATGCACAGCCTTCAATATAAACCTGCCTGCTTATTATTTCACTGCCTGTCAGTAACGTCAGGCCAGACAGCTGTTTTAAAGCAGAACTTTTACAAAATAAATAATCAGTTATGTCCCGAAATCAGATGGTCAAGATACCAGAAACTCTGACTGATATCAAAAGTCTCATTTGAATTCCAGAGATCTGGGGGGGGTTTCCTCCAATAAACTAAGTAACAAGGTGCATGTGATTGTATTTACTATGTTAGTTGCTCTTCTATAAAGACAGTGAAATGAGCTGTAGATTTTTTTGCCTCTTGTTCAGTTTAATTAACATGAGTGAAAGCAACATGATTTTTGAGCATTTTGTACCAACTTAATTTTATTGTGCACACTCTGCTTAATATTATAGTTGGGCTAAACCTACATGAATCATTTTTGTTGACGTACAGCTGTGTTCAAAATAATAGCAGTCCAACATCACTGACCAGATCAATCACTGTTTTTGGTAGAAATTATATTTCTATATGGCAAATATTTTACTAGTAGGTGTGGTAGAGTAATAGAAAACCAATAGACCCAACAGTCGTGACATGCATGCTGTTGATTCTGTGTAACTGAATTATTAATTGAAAAGGGCATGTTCAAAATAATAGCAGTGTGGAGTTTAATTAGAGAGGTAAATCATTCTGTAAAAAAAACTGGTGTCAAACAAGTGGCCCTTATTTAAGGACGAAGGCAGCAAATGTTGTACTATGCATTTCTCTCTGAAAATCTGAGTAAAATGGGACGTTCCAGACATTGTTCAAAAGAATAGCATTCTTTGATTAAAAATTTGATTAGAGAGAGGAAAACATATAAAGAAGAGCAGAAAATGATAGGCTGCTCAGCTAAAATGATATCAAATGCTTTAAAACCAAAACCAGAAAGATGTGGATGAAAACGGAAAACTACCATTCAAATGGATCGAAGAATAGCCAAAATGGCAAAGACTCAGCCAATGATCAGCTCCAGGGTGATCAAAGAAAGTCTAAAGTTACCTGTGAGTAGGGCTGGGCGGTATGACCAAAATTTTATTTCACGGTATGAGAAATTTTATTTCACGGTAACGATATCTTTCACGATATAGTTTTTTATATAGGTAGTTATTCCAGAAAATGTACAAAAGGGCTTTATATAATAAATAAGCTTGAATATTTAAGAAAAGAAAAGGACTTGATCTTATTTGATTATTTTGTATTTTATTTTTAACCTTATAAATATGGTAAACAAAATATGACTTTATATGAACAACAATTCCACTGTATGTCACATTTCACAGCTTGATGTGGACAGAACTTATTATTGTAAACTTTTCTCAAGTAACATCTCACAGATATAAAATATATCTCAAGTAAATAACAGGAAAAGAAAACTAAATGAAAATATAAATGCCGCTGCTAGTGAGTACATTAGCATGACAGTCATGTAAATCACCTTTTCTGCTCGTTGTCAGATTTTGCAAACCGAACCAAGTCCACACAACAGATGTTGCACCTCTTTAACTCTTTCCCCGCCAGCGTTTTTTTTTAAAAAGTTGCCAGCCACCGCCAGCAGTTTTGATGATTTTCACCTAAATTTGATGGCCCTCATAATGTTTTCTGCTATGAATATATGAACATATTATATATCAAAATAAAAAACCAAGCCTCTGCTTTTAATTAAAAATATATATATATTCTATCTTCATGTGTTCATGTTTTATCACCACTTGAATGCACATAGGTTTCATCAGAAATACAACATTTTGGACAAAAAACTGAGAAAAAAATTTATAAAAATGCATTTTTGTAAAAGTAGTGCATTTTCAAGCAAAACATTCAGATTCAGAATTCCTTTATTCAAATAAAGGAATTTGATTCAAATTCAAATGTCAAATTATTTCACCTGTAAATAATTATATGAATAACTGAAATTGCATTCAATAAACAGAACACACAGACACACACATTTATACACACAAACACACATACATAGACTACATCCATACATACATACATACATATACATACTGTTCATACACGCACACACACACACACACACATTCAGATTGACGGGTTATCTGTCCATACACAACTAGAGATGTTTCTGTGTCTGTAGAGGCATATCTCTCACTGACTACTTCGTCCCGATCAGATTCAAAATGGTCAAAACATGATCTACATATATGATCTACATGTTCTCTGATCCTTCCATTTATGCCAGTCGTCTTGTATTTGGACCCGTAAGACCCGGAAGTCCTGTAACTCATTCGGGACATGCGCTAGGGCTTTCCTTACCGTAATATACCTAGAACACGAATTGCCGTAAAACTGTCAATGGCGGGGCGTTGTTCCTTAATTGACGAGATATCTCACAATGGCGGGGAAAGAGTTAATGACGAGTTCCTCCTGCTCAGGATTTTCTTTGAGCCATCCTCGTCTGTTCGTTTCTCCTTCTTTCCATGTTTTTACAACCTCCCAGCGTATCCTTCAGTCTTGCATTCAACGGTTTGACCAGTCTCAGCCTCATCGCTGCACGAGTTGGCCACGCCCACTTATTTACATTTCGCGGTATACACGGAATAAAAATTCTTTTACGGTACACATTTCATTCCATGTAACGATATATACCTTCATACCGCCCAGCCCTACTCTTGAGTACTGTAACAATTAGAAGATGCCTATGTGAAGCCAAGCTATCGACAAGAAACAACCGCAAAGTCCCATTGTTGAAAAAATGAAGAGGTTACAATTTTCCAAAGAACACATTGACTGGCCTAAAGAGAAATGGCACAATATTTTCTGGACTGATGAAGCAAGATTGTTCTTTTTGGGTCTAGGGGCCGCACACAGTTTGTCAGACAACCCCCAAATACTGAATTCAAGCCACAGTACACTGTGAAGACAGTGAAGCATGGTGGCGCAAGCATCATGATGTGGGGATGTTTCTCATACTATGTGTTGGGGCTATTTATCGCATTCCAGGGATCATGGATCAGTTTGAGTACATTAAAATACTTAAAGAGGTTATGTTGCCTTATGCCGAAGAGGAAATGCCCTTGAAATGGGTGTTTCAACAAGACAACGACCCCAAACACACCAGTTAGCGAGCAGCATCTTGGTTCCAGACCAACAAGATAAACGTTATGGAGTGGCCAGCCCAATCTCCAGACCTTAATCCAATAGAAAACTTGTGGGGTGACATCAAAAATGCTATTTCTGAGGCAAAACCAAGAAATGCAGGGGAATTGTGGCGTGTAGTGCAATTGTCCTGGGCTGGAATACCTGGTGCCAGACTCCATGCAACACAGATGTGAAGCAGTTCTCAGAAACCATGGCTATACAACTAAATGTTAGTTCAGTCATTCACAAGAAAGCTAAATCTTCAAGCATTTTTTCTGTTATACAGTAAATGTTTGACTTTGTAAAGAAAAATGCAGACACTGCTATTTTTTTGAACAGCCTAATATTCCTTTTTCTTCACTTTCTGTAAAGTAATAACAAATTTTCTAAAGTTTTCTTCATGTTTTGATTCAGAATAGAATGTGCAGTGTTCCCAATGCATTTGTGTGTATTGAAGTAAAAGGTATTATAAGGATTCTGAGCTTTACTCGCTTTTTTAAACACACTGCTATTATTTTGAACACAACTGTAACTAACTGGGCAGTGAATCTGTAGTTCCCATGACTGCATCAGGAGAGTACATTTAGGGAATACGTGTTATCTGATGTGTTTTTCAGTAAAGGGAAAGATTTTTCTCTCTGTAAAGTTTTTGAATTTTTGGTCACTATTATGCAGAAGCAGTGGCCTGGGCTCTCAATGAGTAATAGCTATTCTAGTATCATACTGACACTGTTTATTTCTTGTTTGTTCATGTCTAAACATAAGAAAACTTTTTAAGCTTCAGTAAATTAATATGAATGGGCCCCCATAAGAAAATTTATTTTTGACAAACATAAAAGATAAAATGAACATGCTAGATTAAATTAATAACAATCTGTAGCAACTAAATTGTGTTGACCCTACTAAACAGATTTATTTTGAATGAACTAGATTGAATTGTGTGTAAAAACGTTCTGTAATGAAATTAGGTACAGGAAATGAATTCATTTTTTTTTTTGAGTGATGTGATTGCACTTTATTTTCTGTACTTGCAGTGTGCTTGCCTAAGAAAGGACTGGGTAATATAAGGTAACTACATGGGTTAGGTTAGGTTAGGTTTAGGGTTTGGTTCAGGTATTCTTACCCAGTTATTGTAATTACGATAAGAACAACATGTATATGCAGAACAGGACTGTAAAATAAGTGTAACTGTGTACGCTATAGGGAAGAGTGCAGTAACGTGTCACTCCCTTCATCTAGAAAATGCTGAGTAATTCAATAAATGCACACATGAGAAACTTGGAAACATTTTTATGCCAAAACTGCTTATTGCACGTTAAATAAAAATTGTACATGTAAAATTAATTTCATTTCAAAGCAATTTTATCCAGCGCTTACGTTATTTTAAATTGCTTCGCTACATATTTTGATGTAAACCGTTTCCTGGCTGCTTCATTAAAATGTGAATGATGTGCAGCACAAAGAGTTTGGCATGGCAAGAGCTTTAGCAGGTTTTCTCTCTCTAATGTTATCTGAAATGTAAATTGTTTATGAATGTAAATTGCTTAGGTCCTTCTTGATAAGACACAGCATAATGCAAGGAGCGATGTCTGTATGTTAATGAAATGAAATTAAGATCATTAGTTTTCCCTCTTGCTCATTCTCAACTTAAGTGGCTCATCTTACCCCACTATCCCCTAAATGGATCAGTAGCACACTGGCAAACATTACAGCCAGTTGACCTTTCCACCGTTCCCAAGCCCAGGAACAGAAGAGAGAGCTGAAGGCGTTATTCATTTGCATTGACCTCTCTCTCGTCGCTCTCAATGGCCGCCAGATTAAAGGTCTTTTCAGCGGCTCCTTCAGCCACTCCTCTGACTCCATCACTACCGAAGGAAAATGCTTCTCACTGGGGTTGAAGAGGCTCTGTCTCATATTTCACACACTCGGCAAAGCGTCCCAGCCGAGGCTCAACAGAACGGCCATTCAGAGAGCGGCGGATCCATTGTCTTCAGCTGTGCGGCCATATTTGAGGGACATAAAATACTGTATGGATTGACAGGAGCGAGGTGAACGGCAGGTCAGTAAAGCAGTGAAATCTACTAATGCTACCTTAAATCCTCACGAGAAGCTCCTGCCAAAGAAATCAGAACAGCTGAAATAAGTGGACATGAGTGCAGTTTCAAATGTGTTGTTTCCCAGTCGTTGGAGGTAATGGGGAATTTAGTTTGCCTCATAAACCCGCTAAATGAGTCTTTATCAATATTCTTCATCAACAGTACACACTCAAACTGTCCAAAATGACATTTAATGTGATATTTGCTGACTTTTATTTTTAATTTCTGAAAATCCTGTAGCTCTGAATTCAAATTGAACACCAGATTTAATGTCAATTGATATTTGCTCATGAGACAATGATATTTCATGATGTCACAGATTTGAGACATTCACCCATATTTTAGTCATTAGCTAAAAATCTTGCCCTCCAAATCAATCATACGATTTCAGAAGACTTAAGGCCTGTTAACGACAAGGACGATAACTATAAAGATATAGTTCTATATAGTTCTCATCCAATCAGAATCAATCCTGCTATAACAAGCTCAAGAATTTAAAGTACCAGACAAGTGTGCGTTTAAAATAAACAGACGATATTGTCCGCTGGTGTGGACGCTAATATAGTTATTTTTGTAGTTATCATTTTTGGTGTGAACAGGCCTTTAGAATATACAGCATAGCGCTCAAGTTGTATGAACAACTGTTAAGGTGATTTCAGTGTTTTTAATCTTTATGAGCTTATAAAATCAGAACTATTAATAAGTAATCTCAACATGGTGTCCAACATGAGTTTCTCACATTGCAACGAAAATTTCTTTTAACACATTGTTTTTGTAGTATTGAGCTTTAGCACTAATAACAAACATTTCTGTTGAGCACATGAATTGTTAAGTGTGTGCTAGTTCCGGAAAAGTGTGAATACTTAATTTAACTTGTGAACTGTCAGTGGCCTGCTAGCAGGACGCTTGGCACTCTTTATAGTCTTACCATGGAAGTGGTACTTTAAATCCTTTTAGATGGCTCCTACCCCTAGAGGTGGTGTCAGGTGTCATATTACAAAATTTACTACAAATATTTACTTCCATATTTGGCGACTATTTTGCAACAGAAATAATATTGTGACAAAAATGTATACATTTATGACTGCAAAATGCTGTCTATTTGGGTGTCACCCAGTGGCTATTTTTGGTATAGCGCCTAAATAAAATCTCAAACTGGATTTTTGTAATAGCAACTTCAAATATGAAACATAACTATCTTCACTGGATGTGACAAAGCGACCATTGCAAATCATTTGTACTTTGTGTATGTCAATTTGTTCAACTAGGCCAGTTTAAATCTAAATCATCACATATTACTACAGGTGTCCCACAGGGTTCAGTTCTGGGCCCTTTATTATTTATAAGTTATCTACTGCCCCTTGGAAACATTTTCAGGGAATATGGTATTTCTTTTTTACTGTTACGCCGATGAGACTCAGCTCTATCTGTCTTCAAATACTACTTCTAAACTTCCTCCATCTTCTCTATCTAACTGTTCACCTGAAGTTAAAGCTTGGTTTTCAAGCAATCTTCTTAAACTTAACAGTAGTAAAACAGAAATACTTTTTGTTGGTACAAAAAAAAGTCAAAGACCAGTGGTTTTTCTATGTGTATCGATGGTTATTTTACACAAGTTACAGTTAGGGCATAACTCAGCAGCACGAATAATTACTAGAACTCCTACTATGGTACACAAATCTCCTGCTCTTCAACTGCACTGGCTTCCTGTTAAACAGCGTGTCGAATTCAAAATTTTGCTTCTTGTTTATAAGGCATTACACAACCTGGCTCCTCCTTACTTACCTGACCTACTCTTAACATATACTTCCTCTCGAACTCTTAGATCATCTCTACATTATCTGTAGTTCTTCGTACGCATTTGGTTTCTATGGGAGCTCGAGCTTTTAGCTACGCTGCTCCTTATCTGTGTAATTTACTTTCACAAGACATTCATAATAGTAACTTTCTTCCTATTTTCAAATCTTACTCATGTCGCATCCCAGCATCAAATGCACCGCTCATGTCCAGTGTAGAAACAGTGTAATACTTAGTTTAGTGATAAGTTTTGTCAGTTCACCAACTCCAAGTATGCTCAATAGTAAGAGTTATGTCTGATTTTGTAAACACCACTAATTAAAGAGGCTTTGTATTAAACTTTTGTTCAAATCTGAGGCAGGTGGTAATGCTGTTCAAATGGCCACTTTGTTGAAACCATCTTGAGTAACATCAAGCTAAGATGATTAATTCTTACACAAGCCTGATGTGTGATTTTCCCCCAGCAGCGAGCCTTTGGCTACTGTGAGCGTCAGATGAGACGAGAGGTGAAATGATTGCACCACTCCCGAAAATCTGACTCTTTGAAGTCCATAAACACACAGGCGTAATTAGGGCATTTTACAGCCTGCCTGTCTCCAGGATCAGATCAAACAAGTTGAGTCCATGTTCAAGCACATAATCAGCCTCAAGATTGTGTCACATTTGACTAGTTGATCCATTAAAAACATTAGGTCGTTTGATTTGAGATTAACTTTACCCAAGCAGTGGCATTAAAGTTCACTCAAATTTACAATTCTGTCATCATTTACTCACCGCATACAAGAGATCTGTGTGAGAAAGACTAAAATTTAAACCATTACTCACTAAAAGCTTTATATCAGCTCAACCAGACACATTCATAAGAGAAACACTGATGTCCATTACATAAAGTTCTTTTCTATGGAATGGCTGAATCATTTCACAAAACTAGATGTGTTTTTTGAATCAGAGATCAAGACTGACTCAGCAGTTAACGCCTCCTGATGGGAAGATTTTAGTGAATAATGCAAAGCATCATTTGACTTGAGAACACTTGCAAGTCACATGGACTCCAGGACCCATATTCACAAAACATCTTAAAGTGGAAGTGAAGCAGTCAGTCAAGTTTACATTATTTAGTAAAGTGTTTTCCACTTGGATTAAAAATATACAATGCCTTGCAGAAGTATTCAAACCCCTTCTTTTTTTTTCTTTTTTTTTTTCTTACGTTAAACTGCTTTAAATTACTTTTTTTTTTTTTCACAACAATCTACACTCCACACACCATAATGACAAAGCAAATAACAGGTTTTTAACATCTTTGCAAATTGATTATACATAAAAAAAAAAAAACACAAATGATTCCATTGCATAAGTATTCAAACCCTTATCTGCGACAGTTGAAATTTAGCTTAGGAGCATTCACATTGCTTGTAGATGTTACTATACTTCCAGTGGAGTTAAAACTGCAGCAAATTCATTTGAATGGGTATGATATGGAAAGTCACACACTTCTCAGAAAAGATCTAACAGCTGAAAATGCATATCAGAGCAAAAACCAAGCCCTGACGTCAAAAGAACTGCCTGTAGAGCTCAGAAACAGGTTTGCGTAAGCCACACATCTGGGGAAGGGTTCAGAAAAAATTCTGCTGCATTGAAGGTTCACAGAATCATATAACCTTCATTATCCATAATGGAAGACGTTTGAAACAACTAGAACTCTTCCTAGACCTGGCCTCCTGGCCAAACTGAGCAACTGATGGAGAAGGGCCTTGTCTAGACTGTGACCAAGAAGCTGATGGTCACTCTAGTTGAGCTCCATGATCATATATGCAGATGGGAGAAACCTACAGAAGGACAAACATCACTGCAACACTCCACCAATCTGGGCTTTATGCTGGTGTGGCAAGAATCAATCTTCTCCTCAGTGAAGACACAAGAAAACACACTTGGAATTTACAAAAAAGTATCTAAAGGACCCTCAGACTCTGAGAAACAAGATTCTTTGGTCCGATGAACCTCAATTCCAAGCATCATGTTTGTTTGAAGGAAACCAGACACTGCTCATCACCTGCAGAGTACCATCCAGAAAGTGTGCTGGTAGCAGCCTCATGCTGTGGGGCTGTTTTTCAGCGGCAGGTACTGAGGGACTCATCAGAGTAGAAGAAAAGCTCAATGCACCATATTGAGATGGTCCAGAGCATTCAGAACCTCAGACTGGGCAGAAGGCCCACCTTCCAACAGGACAATGACCCTAAACACACAGCAAGAGTGACTTATAGACAACTCTGTGAATGTCCTTGAGTGGCTCAGCCACAGCCTGGGCTTGATCCCAATGAAATATTTCTGAAGAAACCTGAAAATGTGTATCTGCCCCCATCCAACCCGACAGAGCTTGAGATGTGAAGAGGTGAGAAGAAGAATAGCAGATAATTGCCAAATGCTGATATGCACAGCTTGTCGCATCATATGCAAAGAGACTTGAAGCTCTAAAGATACTTCAGCTAAGTACTGAGTTAAGGGTATGAATACTCTTGCAATGTGCTTTTCAGATTTTTTTATTTTTAATTTACGAAGTTGTGACAGTTCTGTTTTTGCTTTGTCATTATGGTGTATGGAGTGTAGATTGATGTGGGGAAAAAAAAAAAAAAAAAAAAGTAATTTAATGCAGTTTACCAAAGCTGCAACAACAAAACATGAAAAAATGAATGGGGTTGAATACTTCTGCAAGGCACTGTATAACAAACACGATTAATGAAAGCATTTTAAAGAAAAAAAAGATGTTTTGTTATAGCTTTTGGAGCAAGGGCGCTGCCATCTTGCAGCACCACAGCGTGTGACGTCACGGGGTTGGTTCGCTCCGATGGCCAGTGAAGTAATATACAGGTGCTGGTCATATAATTAGAATATCATCAAAAAGTTGATTTATTTCACTAATTCCATTCAAAAAGTGAAACTTGTATAATGTATACATTCATTCCACACAGACTGATATATTTCAAGTGTTTATTTCTTTTAATTTTGATGATTATAACTGACAACTAATGAAAACCCCAAATTCAGTATCTCAGAAAATTAGAATATTACTTAAGACCAATACAAAGAAAGGATTTTTAGAAATATTGGCCAACTGAAAAGTATGAACATGAAAAGTAAGGAGCATAAAGCAGCATCAATACTTAGTTGGGGCTCCTTTGCCTGAATTACTGCAGCAATGCGGCGTGGCATGGAGTCGATCAGTCTGTGGCACTGCTCAGGTGTTATGAGAGCCCAGGTTGCTCTGATAGTGGCCTTCAGCTCTTCTGCATTGTTAGTCTGGCATATCGCATCTTCCTCTTTCACAATACCCCATAGATTTTCTATGGGGTTAAGGTCAGGCGAGTTTGCTGGCCAATTAAGAACAGGGATACCATGGTCCTTAAACCAGGTACTGGTGGCACTGTGTGCAGGTGCTAAGTCCTGTTGGAAAATGAAGGCATCTCCATAAAGTTGGTCAGAAGCAGGAAGCATGAAGTACCTAAAACTTCCTGGTATACGGCTGTGTTGACCTTGGACCTCAGAAAACACAGTGGACCAACACCAGCAGATGACATGGCACCCCAAACCATCACTGACTGTGGAAACTTTACACTGACCTCAAGCAACGTGATTCTGTGCCTCTCCTCTCTTCCTCCAGACTCTGGGACCCCTGATTTCCAAAGGAAATGCAAAAATTTACTTTCATCAGAGAACATAACCTTGGACCACCTGCAGCAGTCCAGTCCTTTGTCTCGAGACGCCTTCTGACGCTGTCTGTTGTTCAAGAGTGGCTTGACACAAGGAATGCGACAGCTGAAACCCATGTCTTGCATACGTCTGTGTGTAGTGGTTCTTGAAGCACTGACTCCAGCTGCAGTTTACTCTTTGTGTATCTCCCCCACATTTTTTGAATGGGTTTTGTTTCACAACTTTCCAGGGTGCGGTTATCCCTATTGCTTGTACACTTTTTTCTACCACATCTTTCCTCCTTCCGCTTTCAATATCGTGCTTGGACACAGAGCTCTGTGAACAGCCAGCCTCTTTTTGCAATGACCTTTGTGTCTTGGCCCTCCTTGTGCAAGGTGTCAATGGCTCATCTTTTGACAACTGTCAAGTCAGCAGTCTTCCTACATTGTGTAGGCTACAGAACTAGACTGAGAGACCATTTAAAGGCCTTTGCAGGTGTTTTGAGTTAATTAGCTGATTAGAGTGTGGCACCAGGTGTCTTCAATATTGAACCTTTTCACAATATTCTAATTTTCTGAGATAATGAATTTGGGTTTTCAATTAGTTGTCAGTTATAATCATCAAAATTAAAAGAAATAAACACTTGAAATATATCAGTCTGTGTGGAATGAATGTATACATTATACAAGTTTCACTTTTTGAATGGAATTAGTGAAATAAATCAACTTTTTGATGATATTCTAATTATATGACCAGCACCTGTATAAGCATTTCTTTACTTTTTGAACACACACTTGTTTAAATGGATGAGGATGAACTTAAAAAGACTGTTAATCCCATAAGAAGTGCAATTGCTTATGCATTTGAGTCGATTACAGGTGGAAGAAGTCTTGGACCTGCTCTGGTTTGGGGTGAGGAGTGGGTCGGAAACAATCGCGTTAACTTGGATACTCGTCAAAACAGCCATTCTGACATAATATTCTGTGCATTTGCTCAAGCAGGCAAGAAAGTGGACTCAATTCGGTACTCGCGTGCAGCGATCTATCACAGCGCGCGAGTACTGCATTTAAATCTCTTTCGTGCTGACTCACTTTTGAATGGCTTAAAACGCTTCAATGTTTAAACTGACAAGACTTAAAACACATGAGAATGATAAGCAGCACTAACCCGATCATTCAAACAGGTGATTTAAACACTGCATTCTCTTAACAACAGGCCAATTTGCAGGTAAACATAAAATAGATATTGATATAGGCAGTTTAATGTTGAATATTCATCCAAACTATGGTGAAAAACAATATTTGTTTGTTATAATAACGTGTTACAAAAAGTAAAGAAATGCTTATATATTACTTCACTGGCCATCGGAGCGAATCAACCCTGTGACGTCACTGCAAGATGCTGTGGTACTGCAAGATGGCATAGCCCTTGCTCCAAAAGCTATAACAAAACAACCTTTTTCTTTAAAATGCTTTCATTAATCGTGTTTGTTATATTTGTCACATAAAGTGGTAATCACTTTACCAAATAATGTAAACTTGACTGACTGCTTCACTTCCACTTTAAGGCTAAAAGTAGCTCATAACTCGCCGATTTAGGAGAAAATCTTAAAAATAATGGGCGTCAGTCCTAAATTTAAGACAAAGCATTTTAGCGCTAAAACTAGCTCCTAAATCTGTGAAATGTTAGGAGTAGTGAAGAGGACTCCTAAGTCACTAAGACCAACCACAAACTATCCTAAAATGGCCGTTGCTGGCAATCTGCCTTGGAACATAAACATTTTAAAAAATATATATGATAATGAGATAATGAGCTTTTAAAAAGGTATCACCTTCGGTTTTGAAAGTTATGCCACCTTCAGATTTTCCTTTGATTATATCCTTGTTTTCATTAACCAGTTGGGCAAGAAGTAGTAAACCAGTTTGGTTTCCTTTTACGCTTGAATGTCTTACTATCAGCCATGATTATTCTACTCTGTTAATCAAAAGGCTGTTTATATGCACATTCACTAAATTTTTATGAGAAGCATACATGTATGAGGCTGCCAATTAGCTGAACATACACTTGTTTAATTAGACACTTAGCCTGCATTTTAAAATCTATATTTGAATGTGGCAATTAACATTATTTTTAAACCTTTATTTGGATATGGCAACATAATATTGCGCTCTACAATATTTCTATGAATAAATCTATGACAGAGATCAGCCAATCACTGTGTGCATAGTTAATGAGCATGCTGACATCACCCATAGCAACAAGGTCAACCCCGCCTTCCTCTTAGCTTAAGACTGCTCTCTATTCCTTAGTAAAAGTTTGTCTCTGCAGCTTTGTGGTTGAACTATCCCTTTAAGTGACGCTGATAAGCGCTGGGCCTGACAGATATTAGCTTACGTAGGTGTGAGGAACACATCTGACATTCCCGTTTCTAGGGGACGCCGTATTGTTCTAGTTGTTTTGGAAAAGAAACCAGATCCGTCCTGCTGCTGGGGAGGGAGACGATCAGCTGTACATTTGCTGCACCTCGGGGGACAATACAGCACTTACAGTATGAACACAACACCGTACAAACACCATACTTCTGTGAAGCTTGCAGGCTGGTCACTACAAAACGTAATGTGAGTATTTTACAGGTGCAACCCTATTCCAAAACCACATATTCACAAAGCAGCTAGGAGAAGGTTCAAGCAACACAATACTTTAGCATTTTGTAGAAGTAATTTTATTGCGTGTCTTTAACTAGTATGCATTTACCTTAAGCATTCGACAAAATCAAATATCACCCTGCAAAGCGTGCAGATTGGATAGATGTTATTGAGGTTCGGATACAGGTTGGTTTAGGGTATTGTGTACCATAACCGTATATGTAATTACATACAGGGACTGTAACAACATGTATACACCGTACATGTGGAAATTAGTTGACTAGTCTTGTGGTAAAAAAATTTTTGGGAGAAAAATGCTGCTTTGATGCCTTATATTCAGAATACATTAGATGAGCGACAGTTCTCTGATTGATGTTTCAAGTTAATCTAAGAGAATTTTTGACATTATACGCATGGACACATTTTAGCTTGATTGTTGTTAAATGATTAGCAGCCTTGATTACGATTGTGTGAATGGACTGATAATTTATTATCTGAATACTCATCATGTGAACACAGACATTAGGGTAAGATGGGGGAAGATATAAGTTTAACATGTGCAAGATGATGATGTATCAGCCATTGTGTTAAGGAAAATAATTAACATTTGCTATAGACGCCACTCCTGGGGCAAAAGGCCCCTGCTAGCAACATCAACATACTGCATAAATGACTTTTAATATATTATTAATATAGTCATTAATGTAAGGTTCTAAATCAACTATTGTGTTAAAATTGAATAACTGCTGACAAAAGCAGAAGAGATTTATCTGAAAGGTCAATTTATTCTATGACTTATATACACTATGAATGCATATTGAATGATTTCACTCAGTTAGCCTATTGAAAAGCCAATGTGCCTGAAATGTGCATCTGTCTTACAGAATTACTGAATATGAACCCCATGAATTACAGTGTTAAGTATTAAAATAAATAACACCAGGAACATCATGCCACTCAGGGCCTTTCTGTGCTGATTCTGGGGGCCTAGAATATTATATTTTACCCCACAAATCCAATGTGCCTAAATCTTTCATTACGAATAAACACAAAAACTTAAATGTCACAGATCACTATTTGACACAAAATTAGATCAATTAACCTCAAAGCTTTCATCAGTTTCAACTAAATCTTACAAATGTTGGTATTCAGATGAACTGACAAAATGGAAAAGTGTAGCCATTCATGAGAAGTGCTGAGATGAGAATCTGTGCCATCTATGATCGAGAGAAAAAATTCTAACGAAAACAGCTCAACATGTAGTTTGTTTCAATACACAAATAACACATGAATGCCATTTATTGCACACATACAATGTTAAACAGATGCAATGGAAAACCGACATAAGAGAATCGTTAGAAACCAGCGATGGAGCCGCAAGACTGTTTGAATTGGCAGAAACTGTCTAGACGTCAACCTCATAGACCGGCCTCTAGGAAAGCCACGAGAAACAAGCCACTTCTGAGAAACATCAAGTCACACCCACACTTACTAGAAACCTTGGAACAAGACGTGAAACCTTCTGGAAGAAAGCCAATCGACGTGTTTGGTGCAGATCCAGTTCAGCCCAACAATACCCAGGTGCCGCTGTGGCAGTCGCTATCAGCCTTAGGACAGAGCCAACATACAGAAAAACATTTGGAGCACAAATGTTCAATTTCCAGCAGGACAATGACCAAAAAACACAGCAAAACTATGAAGAAATGTCAGCAGGTCAGGACTGTGGAATGTCCCAGACCAGAATCAGACTGAAAATCTGTGCTGAAAACTATTTCCATCAGATTGGGTGGAGCTGGAGCGAATGTGCAGTCAAGTATAATGAACCATGAACATTCATTAATAATAATAATAATAATCTGCTTTATCAAATGAGGAACAGATTCTGACCACATTTAGTGAAGATGCATTCTTGTCATACAACTACACATGTATTATTTAACACAGATTCAGGTCTTTTACATTTTCCTTCATACAACCTTTCATTCTTTCATTTAACCCTCACTAAAACAAATACCAGTTATAACGTTTGAGATCACAAGCTTATGAAATCGCTGCATTGCTAGTTCTTGTTTTTTGTTTTTTCCTTGAATTATTGCACTGGAATACCTGTGCATTATGAATCCCTTGTTTCTCTCCGCAAATTCCCACTCACATCTCTCCATCCTGGTCTATTTTTCAAGAAAGTGCTTTAAAACATTTTCTCCCTTTTTTTTCTTCACTTTGAATCCCTGCTGGTATCCAGAAATGTTTCTAAATTAAACCAACCACATGCCATATCTGTCTAAATTGTAGAAAGAATTACTCATCAAATGAAGTCAATTTTTTTTATTCAATGCAGCCTCACACACACACAAATGCGCTCACTCTCTCTCTCTCTCTCTCACTCACACACACACACACACACACACACACACACACTCAACAC